>QFFA01002261.1:0-11432 GCA_003316565.1 Russula foetens | reverse complement strand
ATCACGCTACGGAGACATCGGGGCGGCGGCGGCTTGAATAATACGTCAAAGTGGACACGGGACAGAGCTAACAGCCATAGGAAAACGATCAGATCCTTGAAGCCTATTTGGCATGGTATGAGCATGTCACCGGATCCCTTTATGTCGTGCCTCTCAGAGGATAGCAGATATACGGCAAGTTCTGCACCGTGCTCTACTTGGCCCCCTGAATTCGCCGCGAAGAGGTTAGAGCTGGGGCCGTCTGTAGAGTGTCTCGTCACTTTTGATGGGACATCAATAGCAAATCACCGTGTGGTTCCCCGCCTTTGCATCGCACAAAAGCGCTCTGGAGCTCTGTACCCACATGGTCGGTATACGTTCGGCCCTCCCTATCGGACAGATCAGGTAGTAGCGTCTCCTCTCTCTACAATCGTGCTGCAGACAAACTATACAGTTACCTTTGTAAAGTCGCACGCCACCGAGCCTCAGGTTCTCCCACACAAGCTCCACTTGATCACGGAAGCCCCGTTTCAATACGTTTCCCCTTAAATGGAAGGATGCACCAAACGCGTGCTGAACCGCTGAGCCGAATTGAAGCCATCGTCCTGTTTCCACACCGCCCAGGGGGGGGCACCGCATGCACAGGTCGAACTGGATATCGGCCCGGGTGTTGCCGGAGTACGTGCCTTGACGAAGGAAGTCACGGCGTGACAAGAAGGCCAAGCCAAGCGCATCCTCCCGCCCCCTGCAGCCATCAGTCAGAGAAGCTATTTTGAAGTTTCCCTGTGGAGAAGCCGAACAGAACAAACCAAAGTTGAACCCGAAGAATTCAAAATCTCGGATTGGGACTCGGACTCGGACTCAGGCTCGGTGTCATCGTTGAAAAGTCTATTTTGTGACAGGGACTAGCTTGAGGGTTGCCGGGTCTCCCCAAGGCAAGGTTTCTCCCTGTAAGAGGCAAGACGTTATGGTTATGGGATATGGGATGCCGCAGAACGAGGTAAGACGCCGACCAGTAAGCGGGACGAAGGCCGAGCTAAGCTGGGGACAGGTGACACGGAGGGCGAGGAAGAATCGCGGGAACAATTAGACCCATGGAGGTGGCGGGAAATAGAGAGAAAATTGCTGGAGACCAAGTGACTTTCTGGGCCAAGCTTCAAGAGAAGCGTTCGAGTGGAAGGAGAAAAAAAAACGGTTTCCAAAAACAACAACGGGCAGTCGAAGAATGAAAATGAAATTCAGGGAAGAGTTACGCCGCTCTTTTCGTTTCGTTTCGACTCGCGTCAGAACAGGTAACAGGTGCCTGCCGCTCGTGGCTGACGTTACATCACAACTTAATGGAGCATCATGAACGCCTCTGTCCACATACACAGGAACGATCTCTAGACCAGCCCCAGATACCCGGAATCCCTTTTCGGGGAGGAGCGGTTGCGGCATCAGGTGAGTTGGGATGTTCAGAGTAGGAATGCATTGGATCTCGCCACTGGATCCTTGCCACAAGCGTTCCCCGCCGCTCCTATAAATATCTACTGTATCCCCGTTCCAAGTTTCCAGTTTCACAATCACAGTACCGATCATGGGGAACCACCACTCGCGACCTACCACCACCAATACCACCGTAGACACCGCTTCCCCCTTGCATCCACGATCGCTCAAACGTCTCAAATCAGCCCCGCAATCGCTCAGGCATTTACGTTCTCAGGACTCCCCTTCTATCTCTACTAGAAGCCCGTCACCTTCCATCAACAGCTTCTCGGAGAAGCATATCGAAAGGGAGAAAGAAAACCAGCACCCGAATCGAAAGGGACGGCCATGCGTCTGCGTATCGCCATCGCCACAAGCACTCTCGCGCACCAAATCTGTCCAGCCTCTTTCCGTTCCTTTGCTTACACATGTCATCCTTCCCTCGCCTACTGCAGGCCTTCTTTCGGCACCCTCCTCAACACGACTCAATTCTGAAGCTGATTTCGCTTACGTTCGCTTCCTCCATGACTATCCCCAGTATGGTTCCAGTTGGCACGTTGATGCCCTCCGTCGCTCAGAGTACAGCCGCCTTGCACCGGATGAGACATACGTCGACTATATGGGTGGCGCACTATACCCAGCTAGCCTCATCTCCGTTCACGCCGAATTCCTTCAAACTGCTGTTCTTGGTAATACCCACTCGGAGAGTCCAAGGTTCGTATCGTCATCCTAGTTTGTGGTCCAGTGTGGTTCATCCTTTGCTCACTCCCCTTAAGTTCAAAACTGTCTGCGGCACTGACTGCTACAGCACGGGCTGCCGTCCTCTCTTTCTTTAATGCCCCACCAGGGTCAACAGTCATCTTCACCGCGAACGCCAGCGCTGCACTCAAGCTCGTCGGCGAATCTTTCCCCTTCAGACCAGGGACCGCATTCATACTCCCAGAGGATGCTCACAACTCCGTTCATGGAATTCGCGAATTTGCAATAGCGAAAGGCGCGCCTATCGTTTATCTTTCCTCCCCTCCACGGGGTGGCGTGCGTGTGAGAGAGGCGTTTGTGGGTGCATTCTCCTTTATGACGCATATAGCTCGCCTTAATGCGCATATATCCACATCTAGAACCTCATCGACAAACATTGCCCACCTGCGGGCACCCCTGCGCTATTCGCTTATACCGGACAATCAAACATTACCAGTTCAAAGCCCCCACTCGCCGTCCTTGCACATGCCTCTAGCCGGGGCTTTACGACGCTGCTCGATGCGGCAGCGTTAGCGCCTACAACACCGATTGATCTGACGCTTACTCCTGTCGACGCCGTGGCAGTCAGTTTTTACAAGATGTTTGGTTTCCCGACTGGCATCGGAGCCCTTGTCCTCGCACCAGGGATCGGTGCCTGGCTTCGAGAGAAGCGGCCGTGGTTCGCCGGTGGCACAGTCGATGTCGTACAAGTCCCAGGCACCGCCGTTGGCCGTACCACAGCAATTGATGAAGCATTCGAGGTCAGTGTCTCCCACTGCGGAATTAATGTGGGTGGGTGCCTGAAATAAAAAATCTAGGATGGAACGCTCAACTACACCCTTCTCCCGGCGGTGACGACCGGCCTCCGTCTCCTCGGTGCGTATCTGCCCGCGTTGCCGGCACGGATTGCAGCGCTCTCTGCTTCCTGCGCACGTCTCCTTGGGGACATTCGTTGGCCACGAAGTGGAGCTCTTGCCGTGCGCATACTCTCACGCATTCCCGGTGCCCCACCAGAGCCCGGCGAGGCGGCACAAGGCGCAGGAGGCGTAATCTCGTGCCTTATGTTTGATGTATGTGATTCATTACCTCGTAAATGGTAGTCTAGAGTGCTTATGAAACCTTCTAAATGCCCTATGAAGGCCAAAGGCGATCCCATCCCGCTCTCAACAGTAGCGGCGCATGCCGCCGCGAATGGCATCGCCCTTCGAACAGGGTGCATGTGCAACCCGGGCGGTGCAGCGACCTTACTCTCCCTTGGTAGTCTCATGGCCGTACTGGGACACGGCGACTCCAAGCATCCGCCAACGCTACGTGCTCTCGAAGAGGCCGCTGGACGAGAACTTGGCGTCGTGCGGATTAGCTTCGGGCTGGCGAGTTGTTGGACAGACGTGTGGCGTGTGCGGTGTTGGGTGGTCCAGGCACTTAATGAAGAATGGGTGGTTAAGCCTCCGGTGCCACCAGTACCGCCATATAATGGCGCCGGCTTTGACGGGGGCTTGGACGGCGTCGTGGGGAGGGCGATTTGATAGGGGGTCGTCGTCGTCGTCGTGGATCTCATTTTGGGAGGAGCGTCTTGATGGTACGGGTAGTGGCTATGCACGCCAATTTTTTTTATGACTCATTGTGTTATTTATTAAAACACTTCTCTTCGGAACCCCGTATCAGTATGAATAATAATGATGTCGAGCACCTACTGGCGCACCATCTTAATCAGCCACCACTGGCACGGAAATTCTTCGCAGCACAACACATTCCTGTACCTGCAGGATGCGACGACTCTTGCAAGAGACAGACTTGACATGTGCATCGCCGTCAATAACGGCTAGTACATACCCTGCCAGTGCCAACCGGGTTGATGGGTCCCGGGTCATCATGCATCCATCATGCAATGATGCTGATGACCCAATGGCGTTAAGCGCCCAGGTGGCAAATCAAACCTGAGACAGATTCACACGAACAGACACGGAAATGACAAACCGAGTCCTGACCGTCACCGGCAGAGACTCCGACTGCCAACGCAGATTGCGACGTGATCGACTTTTTCTTTATTCTTTGTTGCTGTTGCTGTTCAGTCTAGAACAAGAACTACGCTGACACCGGTACTCGGACGAAATCTTTCTAATCTGTCTGTGCATACAATAACAATGACTGACAGATAGCCGAGGGGAATATTGTTGTTCGATTTTTTAATAGTGCGTGGTATCTGTTTGCCTCGGTGGGACCGACACTGGCAGGTCAGCCAATAGTAATTGACGTTGGGCGCACCCGGCGAAGCCAACGCTGTGGGAACATGCACCACACCGGACAGTAAACGCGGAATCTGATGCGGGGTGGGCGCGCCCTTCATTAATTCCAGTAGATCTCATACAGTGGGCTGCGTGATTTATTACTGTACTTTCCACTAGTAGCCCCACAAGGCCCGGGCGGTGGTGGCGTAGCCTTTTCGAAGTGCGATTACGTTGACGTTTGAGCTTGGTAAGGGGGAAGTAAAAAGAGAAAAGTTTTTTTTTTCTTCTGGTATGAAACTTTGTTGTGAGCACGATACTTTCTGTGGGTGCCTCGTGCCTGCCAACGGAACATTGTACGATAGTCCCTGACCGGCGACAGTCCATTTTTTGTGGGAAGGGGCATCAACTTGTCATCGTTCTGCCAGTGTGTTCTGGGGAGGCATTTATGCTGTCAATGGATGAGAGCAATTAACGGCCCCGCGACGTCGAGTAGGGTCAGCAAAATTCCTGTTCTCACGCCTGGTGGCGAGTTTTTACGCACGCCACACGGCAGTTGTAGCTACCACCAGGCCGGACGTACAGTACTACAACACGATGAGCGATGAAACATCTGATTTCAGAGGCGTGAAAAAGCCGGTGACGCCGGAAATGATACCGGTGTCTCGTACAATGCGGGTCCTCACGCCCCACCTCACCTCATTCATTTGTTTGTCGCATCGCACCACGTACTACGGGGTTGATAATGTCACCCTTCGGGACCGTTTTATAACTTCCGAACTCAAACAACGTCTTATTCTCATTTTTGATGAATAGATTTGTCCTCGCATCGTGGTGGTGGGGATCTGATGGGCGCGATCAACGTCGTATTAATGAAAACGAGTACGCTGGCTGTTGGTGGATGGCGTCCAACCTGATAGGACCGACATTGCGAAATCGCGGAGGTTCTCAGGCACTCCACACTTGTTCTGTGGACATGTACGAGAACCCCGGTTGGAGCGGGGAATGGAAGCAGGGCAAGTACAAGGGCGTCGCTGTCGTGGCTGAATACTTGTTGTTGATGGAGGTCATGACAGTACAGTATAGAGTCCGTCCGTGTTGACATGTGGAACCCGATTAACCTACGCAGGACGCCACTGTGGTCGGCCATCTATACAGACGATGGCGATGGCGACCAACAAAAAGCAACGAAGAGGAAGCGGAGCAGTCGTGGGAAAATGTTCACAGAGAAGGCGGAGATTCTGTCGATCGCGCATCACACTCTATTGAGTCAGGGTAGAGACCACGGGGCCGAAGATTTATCCCACATTCGACTATGGAGAACGAATAACCATCAGTGTCGTGATGACGTCAAGGTCTGAAACTGGTCTTGGCACGTACCCACAGTCGTGAGCAACGAGGGAATGGCGTCGAGACGAGAGACGTTGGAGCGCACATGAGACGTCTAGTCGTACACACGCATAACGCGTTGACCGCGAGTCCCCCGTCCGTCCAAGTACACCGTAGCCGCGCGCAAGTCCCGCTTTGCACTTCACCACTGGCAATGTCATCCACGAGTGGCATACATCGGCGTAACCCTCTGGAAAAGCACTTAGAGGGGTCAGTAGTACTCACGCCCGGAACGTAAGCTGATCCACGGCCCAGTCCATCTTGCTTTAGTTTGAACCTGACAGATTCCATACGAACGCGGTCGTGTGACAACACGGCATATAACATGTGAAGTACGGCGGCACGAGCGTGATGCGTTGCAACTTCGGTGGGGAAGAAACTTTGTGTAAACTTGTCTTGAACGGTGAACCGAGCGAAGATGGGCTAGTAGAGGAGACCGTGTACAGTGTATAACATGGGAATGCGGCTCCCGCCTTCACCACGCCAAGTTTCGTTGCATAGGATACGGGAGAACCAAGGTTTTTAGGTCACTGGTTCGTGATGCGGTTGCGGTCGACGTATTGAGGGCTGTGTACGATATATGGCGACTGGTGCCACGTGCGTACGACATGACCACAAGGCCTAGATGATACAAAGACAACCACTCTGAAGTATCCAACTTCAACCCTCACCTCTGACAGATAACGGTCCTAAACCATTCCTTCGCTCTGTTCATGTTAAACAGAGCTCGTGTTGAGCAGGGCGAAGTTGTGAAAGGTTCCCACTCGGTCGATGACGCGCGCTATTAAAGGGTTTCAAACTCCGAAAGTCCGGTTCCATGTTAAAAATTATGTAACTTTCGTTGATAATGTTGACTGCGAACCATGTTGCACATCGACGAAAATTGTTATGGGTCGAAGAAGGTCAAGGTGAGTGATAATTAGCCTGTTGGTCTTGGATGGTTTCTGAGTTGGGACTAGTCCTTCCTTTCCCTCCCTCCCAGCCCTCTCAATCCTTCCTCCGCAATCCCATTTTCCTCTCCCACATCACTATCAGTGCGCTCCCCGACAATGTCCTCCTGGAGATCTTCAAACTCTACGTGGACAGCGCTGTGGAAGCCCCGGATGCATGGCACTCGCTGATTCACGTGTGTCAAAGATGGCGATGCGTCGTGTTTGCGTCACCGCGTCGCCTGAGACTGCGACTTCTCTGCACCACGAGACGACCCGTCAAAATGATGTTGGATGTCTGGCCAGAGTTGCCTATTGTCATATCTGCTCACATGATACAGTCGCGAGGGCCAGGTCACGGTGCGACCAACATCGTCGCTGCGCTCGGGCAGCGAAATCGCGTGTATCAAATCTGCCTTCGGAGTATCCCGAATTCGCTGTTGGAACACGTCGCGGCGTTGAAGAAGCCATTTCCTGCGCTGACAGATCTCGAGCTTTGGTCATCACATGGAGAAGACGGCCCGGTGCTTCCCGATTCGTTCTTGGGCAGATCTGCCCCACGTCTACTAAAGCTCGACTTTTGGGGTATTCCGTTTCCTGGATTAAGAAAACTACTTTTGTCCACCAGTGACCTTGTCTATCTTCACCTTTGGGATATCCCTCATTCTGGATACATTCCACCACAGGTGTTGGTCAACAGCCTCGTCGCGTTGTCAAGACTCAAAGAACTTTCCCTTGGATTCCGATCCCCTCGCCGTCGAGCTGACCGGGAAAGCCGACGTCCACCTCCACTCACACGCATTGTCCTCCCCACTCTCACCTCGTTAACGTTCGAAGGCGATTGCGAATACTTGGAGGATGTCGTATCCCGAATAGATGCCCCTCTACTCGACAATTCCACCATGACCTTCTTCAACCAACTGATTTTTGACACTCCTTTCCTGCGCCACTTCATCAGTCGCACAGGAGCATTCGAGGCACCCCATCGAGCATATGCAGCCTTTTCCGATGATCGCGTCACCGTTACTCTCTTCGACCGAAGAGGGACAGCTGATCACGAGGCCCTTCAGTTGGGGATCTCTTGCAGAGCATCGGACTGGCAGGTTTCATCCCTTTCCCAGATCTGTAGCTCGTCGCTCCCTCCCCTCGTCACTTTGAAACGCCTTGACGTCCAAAACTCTCGAACAGACCGGCAAGATGACATAGAGAACGAACAATGGCTAGAACTTTTGCAGCCGTTCACCTCTGTGAAGGATCTGGCCCTGAGCCGGCAATGGGTCCGACGTGTCGTTCCTGCCTTGCAAGAACTCGCCGGGGAAAGGACAACGGAAGTGTTACCTGCGTTACAAACCCTTTTCTTCGAGGGGCCACAGCCATCTGGACCTGTCAAGGAAGTGATTCGGAAGTTCATTGCCGCGCGTCGACTCTCGGGTCGTTCCGTGGCGCTCTTCTGGTCATAAGAGGGCTGGTTATGATCGTGCAGGGAGGCCGGTGATCGATGAGCGTGCTCTGTTTTCCGTCCTTTTGGTACTTTATGTTTTCTACTTGTACTACTTGGTAGTACCCATCCCCACCGTTCTCCCTTACGCTTGTTCTGCTCTCGGAGTTTGGCCCTATCAAAAACCTACTCTCGCCATTCCAGAGGAAGGTGAGGTGATGGATCAAACTCATACAGCGCTCCACTTTCAGCATCTTGCCCTGCTTCGTTGTATTCTCAAGAACGAAGTCGCGACGATGTTGTTTGAAATAAGTCCTACGTTCGTCACATTCAAAGTACATTTCAAAACATACTAGTAAATAACCACGGATACAGCTCGTACATATATCATCAGCGAAGATTTGGCTCGAATACGTAGCCTCGATAAACTAACGTGCGATAGTGTCCGCAATAATCAACTCTTCTGCCCGTTTGTCCCGCGGAACGATTGAGCAGGGGAAAGAGTTGGGCCGACTAAAACACCAAGTGAGCTTCCAGAAGATCTGATTTTAATCGGCGGACCTTATGACCATGCCCGTATATGTGTATTCGAAAGGCTGGCCCTTGGACGTTTCCCCCTTTTCGATATTGAAAACCGACAATAGAGACGCAATGGCAATAAACAATGTTGCCTCCGCAAAGTGTCTCCCGGGGCACACTCGCCTCCCATACCCGAACGCTAGTCCGAGAGCGGGATCGTCCAGCAGGCTTCCATCAGGGCTGAGGAAACGTTCAGGTTTGAACGCTTCCGGCTCTGGATACCTTGCAGGGTCGTGCAGGATCGCCCTACGGACGGTTGGGACCACTTCAAGGGAAGTGAAGATGACTCACCATGTGTTTCCGATTACGATCGCGTCTAGCAAGACATACGCCTGTCAGCATCGACATGACTGGGGAAAACGATGCACACCCTTTGGTATCAAGAATCCTTCGTAGACGTCGTCTTTTGTTACCGCGTGCGGGACAGCTATGTTGGAGAGGTCCAGATATTCTGCACAAGTATTTACTGGTGGGCGTACCGAGAGGAAGGACGGGTTGCCACCTGGAAACTTCCTTACACACCGCACCAACGAATGGTAGGCGTGGGCGATCCTCAAAAGTTGGGAGGCGGTCCCGTCCTGTGACAGCATCAAGTTCACGTTGGGCCCTTTTCATAATATCAGGGTGAAGCGCCATTGCCAAGAAAAATGTCATCGTCCCAGCGATTGTCTATATTTGAAAGGTAATGTTCAAACACATCAGCGACGTTGTGAACGTAGGAGGGCTTGCTCACGGTGTCAGCCCCAGCTGTGAACGATCGTATCAACTACATGGAAGTCATCGCAGTATGAAATCAGTTTACGAACCTACGAAGATTGTCCCCGAAGCGCCCTTGATCACTTCTTCCGCATTTAATCGCTCCATTTCACTTAGCTTCTCTATCCGCTGTAGATTTTCGAGAGTGAGCGATGGTTGGGCCGTTCCTTTAGCCTCCAAGGGCAAGTCACGTGAGGTTCCTATAGACGTTGGAAGATTACTGCTAGCTTACCATGGCATCTTTGACGAACTGCATCGGCGGGTGGAGGACTTCGAGCCCCAAATCACGGCCGACACGAGCAAGTGGCTTGTAGCTAAACCACGGCAACCAATCGGGGATGTGCCGAACTAAACAGGAAATTGTGAGATGACGATAACCGGGCCTTAGTAACGATGGTCAAAGAGAGACTACACACGGAAAGGAAGGTCGTTGACGAGCAGTGCACCCGGAAGAGTTGTCTCGGATCCAATCTCGACCAGCCTTCTTGAAACATCAATCTTTCTATCGCCGCGCCCTTGCACTTCGTAACCGTAGGTCATGGCAAGCATCAGTTCTCCCTGCATGCTGTATGATCGAGAAACGGTAGAAGGAAGGGCCAATGGCACAAAAGGGACATCACTTACAGATCGATATGGGCCTCCCAGTCCTTAGGGTCCTTCAACATCCGTGTGAGAAGTAAACGTGCCTTGGACTCTTGCATCGGACGATACGCCGCGGCAGCTCCAGGTCGGAGACTACGATCGAGCACGTTCCGCCCTTGACGCCAAGGCTCACCATACTTTGCTATCGTTAACAACCAACCCAATTCCATCCTGGGTGTTATCAGTTAGGAACTGGGAACACCAAAACTCAATCCGCACATGTCGAACATTGGGACCACAGGACGATCGGAGTAAATCTCGCCGCGTTTTTCGAGTAAATCCTTGGTGGCCTTGACAGAGTTCAACACGATGATGACTTTCCCGAACACGTGGAAGGATAGAACATCCCCTGCCGGACTCATGTTAAACGGAACGGTATGGCGCAAGTGAGAATACCTCACCATATTTCTTTGAGAGTTCGGCGTACGCGAGCCAGGATGATTCTTTCGGTATATCGAGTAGATTTCCGATGATTGGCAGGGGTCGTGGGCCAGGGGGGCACCCCCTCCTTCGTCGAAGATCACGAATGGCAGAAAGAGCGAGGCCAAACGATAAGAGAACGAGGAGGTCGACGATAGTTATAAGGGAAGGCATTGACCTACTGGAACGACGAACAGCGGGGGGCCTGCCAGTGCCAGCCTGGTTTGGCCGGCGATTAAATACGATTCCCGTCATATCGACGTGTCTTCCGGTAATCGCGGCACAAAACCATCACCGTGCGACATCATGCAATCCAAACACAAAATAGGCTCCTCTATCGGCAATAGAACCAAAACGCGGCACTCCCAAGCGTCAGAGAAGGAATCAGATGATCAACTTTATCTTATTTACGGGCAGATCTGTTTTGTACCGGAGTCAGGATCGACTCCTCACCCTAGCTTCCGATCGCACTAGTTGAGACTTGTCTGTGCGTATCTGGCCTTGGGGGAAAAGACCACGCTCATGCTCATATCGCTCTAGAGTGGGTTCAAGCCAAGTAATGTGAGAAAATATATCACCATGATAATGTGACCCTCGGTTTCCAAACAATGCGCAATATCAACCCAGCCTTGAGAAATTAAGTTCTACGCCGAATGCATATGGCAATTTGGCAATTGAAAGATGTGGTGGCGCGCCACTAGCTCCAGCGTGAGCTGCGGCGAAATACGGGCGTCGTACAGGTCACGTGATGACCGGCATTTCTAAAATGATGATGAATGTTCTGAATAGTCACCTTGGAAGGTGGGGGGAAGATAGTGACTTGGGCTTGGGAACGACATTGCGCCGAGTGCCAGTGGTTGAAGGAGAAACCGT
>QFFA01002250.1:0-17223 GCA_003316565.1 Russula foetens | reverse complement strand
AAGATGCCGGTGCGGGCACCCCACTCGTTATATTCGTTGGTGCGGGGGCGTTGGAAGAGTAGCAACGGGGGCGCTACTGGCAACAGTGTGGATGAAGGACTCGCGGCTTGAAGTAAAGGTGGCGAGCCAACAGCAGAGGTTGGCGGTGAGGCGGTATACGCCTGGGGGGTGGCGGCAACTGGTGTGGGCGGAGGCGAGGGGGCGAAGGCCGATTGGACGGAGGTGGCGGGACTGTAACCAAGGGCCCACTGGAGGGAGTTGGGCGGCGAATAGGCGGGGGACCAGGAAAGGGCGTCTTGGAGGGCGGCGTCGGATTCGTCGCGATTATACTCGTACGCACCGTTTAGTGCGTCCCAAGCGTCTTCTGGGAGGGAGTTTGTGTCGTCTTGGAAATACGGGGCGATCCAATCAAAAGGGACGTCTTGGTTGGAGAGGGAAGGGAAGGACACTTGTCGTTGTCCGAGACGGTCAGCTCCGATATTAGGAGACTATTCTAATGTCGCGAACTTACTACTTGTTGAGGAGTAGAGAGTAAAGCGACTTGAGCTTGTAGGCGGAGGTGACCGTACCAAAGGCAAAGTAGGGAGATGTGGGCGAAGAGGAGAGACAAGGCAATCCGGAGGTGAAGCTCCAGAGTGAAGATGGGGGAAAGACAAGAGAATAGTCTGGGGACTATTCGCTACAATTCACAGGTCTTATATACTAATACAGGGTGGTCTGTGCGCAAGCCTTTAGGGCAGGCACTAGTACAGGTAACGGGTGTAATCTATCCATATATAGTACAAGCTGATCAGTCAGCTGTATGTCAGAGTATGAACGTACATGAGTCATCCTGCTGCGCAGATGAGTAAGGTTGCTGCGCAATGCTGCGCAGCTGAGTCATGTTTATTGATCGGGCTTGGGATCTGTGGATCGGGTCTAGAGATCTATAGGAGAGGCTATGGGGAATCCCCTGGGGAATCCCCTTCGACTTAGTCATTCCGACTGTCTTCCAGTCATTGGTTACTGGGCGGACCGCTTTCCCGAAGCGGGCCGTTCCTCCACTGTGGACCGTTTGTCCGTTGGAGGCACGTGACTGGGCTGGGGCACGTGACACATCACATGATCTCGAAAGTACAGAGAGATCACGTGACTGGTCATGTGGCTTGGTCACGTGAGGGTTCCCACCATCACGTGACCCCTGGTTCATCTTCAACGCTTGACTATAACTTGGCTTTAGGGGCGGACTTGGTGGACTTAGGGGCATCGTTCTCGATCCCCTCTTAAGGGCGTGTGTTCCAAGGTTGTGCGTAGAGGTCACGAACGCGGCCGAAGGCCGCGATCGCGACAGCCTTCTCTGCATTACGCTCTGCAGTGATCCTAAGTTTTTCAATCTTCTTAACCTCTGATGCTGCAAGACGCTCTTGTGTGATACGGGCTTTTACTGCAGCTACGGCGTCCTTCCCTTGTGTTCTGGCATCCGCTAGCGCTTTCTTATCCTCAGCCTTTTTCCGAGCCTCTCGTTCCTTTTCTGCCTCGATTTCGATGATTGAGGAAACGCGCCGATTGGATGCCTCCAATCCCCTGTACTTTCGCATTGAGGAATCCCAGAGTTGAGGGACCTGGGAGGTGCCGATAGGGAGGGAAGTTAGAAAGATCGAGAACAAATCCAGCAAATATCGAGATACGTACGACTACCGGACCATAGACAGTCGCCAATAAGAGCCATTGGTCAGCTGTGAGAGAACCTCCCGATGGAATACCAATATCCGTGGGCAATTTGCCACAGGAAGATGGGACGATGAACTAAAATATGACACTCGAAAGCGAGAAGGACATGATGAGATAACCTTACATCAGCGAGCATGGAATGGAACGCAACGAGCTCATGGGTCGGGCGTAGGATCTTTTGTTGGACCCATATCCCATAGAAATGTGTCTTGACAAGGCCTATATCAGGTCAGTATAGGAGAGAGAGACGGAAGAGGAGGACTGACCGAGGAAAAGGTTATGCATAGGGTCGACAACTATTTGGTCGACTAAGTTGAAGTACGGGAGGCGGGATAGCTGGCAATGTCGTGTTGCATGTTCCTTTACAAAATTTCTTCGTGATGTAGGATTGGGGAGTTGACGATAATTCTCGCCGAGTTGACGATGCTCCTCGTTTGTTCGTCGACGGAACGCTGTAATGGATAAGGGCATGAACAGGAAGAACACTGGCAGACAAATGACACACCTCCATGTTGAAAAGCAGACTGTCTTCCTTTGTCATGTTGCGATATCCAACAGAGAGAGCAGAAGTAGGTATGGGAGTGCGACCCAAACCCCCCCATTTTATGTGCAGCGGGTTTATTGCACACCACAGCAACGAGAATAACGTGCACGAGTCGTCCTGTATCAGTCAGCATGTCCTCTGCGGTGTGGCTACATGACACACCTTCGGGCCTCGACTCTGTTGGAACTCGGATACCGTCCTTCCAAAGACGAAGAAGGTCAGATACTATAGGACGTAAAAAACGTTGAACCTCATCTGAGCTCTGTTCTTTTGGACCTGGAAGAATACTCGTGCACATGAGATTTGACGTGCGGTACCTGGACAATCAGACAGGAGTATGACATCTGTTGCATAAAAGAACCTTACCGATATTCGGGAGGGAGGTTGCAAATAGAAAATGAAGTGGGGCATGACGAGTGTGATGGGGCGATGTTGCTGCGTATATAAGAGAACCTGTTGCAAAATGTGTCAGAAAGCACGAGGAGATAATAAAACGTAACTTACCAGTCAACCCCCAGATTGACCCCGATTCGGAGCTCCCCATCAGGACCATGTCTTTCATGAGGAAGATTCGAAAAGAATGTAGTCCCATCAGGTGCCTTCAGGTGCATGCAACACATGTTGCCATCGAATATGTCGCCATATTCCCCAGCCTTGCGTGGTTTGGCACGCCAACAATCCAATAACGCCTCGATCCCGGGGATTTTGAGGACAGACACGAGTTGCTGTGTCAGCGATAGATAAGGGTACTTGATTACAGGGGTCTTCATGTTACGTGCATTGCCTCGGGTCGTACGAGATGGCAAAAAAAGGGGTACCTTGCATGATGTACAAGTGTCTTGTACATGTTGCGAAGCCGTCGACAGAAAGACATCTTGGCAATTGGGACAGACGGGAAGCAACTCAATAGCAGGATCCACAGAGAGGGTACGCGTGATAGACGAAAGCGTGACAAATGGCAATGCGATTTGCGGGCTGAAGAACGTAACAAAGCAAGCCAAGATCGCGAGTACTGCATTACAAGCTATGCGCGGAAGACCGAACTGCATATGGAGCCAGCATACCATTGCGTAAATGACCAGGAGGTGGTCAGGGATGGCTAAGACATTCGCGTTCGATTGTATGGGGTGTTGATTGACCAGAAAAGGGTCCATGTTGTCCTCAGTAGGCTCAGATGGAGGAGAGATAGTGGGAACGTTAATCTCATCCCCACACCCAAGATCCTGGTCCCCTGCTAGTTCATCTTCATCTGGAAAAATGTATTGATCATCATAGGTTTCTTGGCATGCAAGATCTTCTTGGTCTTCTTGGGGAAGGTAGTTATTGATCTGATTGAGTTGGGGCTCCAATGGACCAGAACATAAGCGATTATCATAGTTTGCGTGTGGGGTGATACCATCAAGGTCTGTAGACAAGATGGCCCCATGCTCAAGATCCAGAACAGTGCTTGATGTAGAAGGGCGATCAATTAGATGAAGGGGTGGAGGACCCTGTGTACCACATGTATGGATAGGAATGGAGGATGATTTGCTGATATCCGTAGAAGCGAGATCAGGGCACCGAATATTTTGCTGCGAGGCGGTTTGGTTCTTCAAAGCCGATCTATTGTGATTGTCCTTGGTTTTCCACGACACAAAGTCCCCTTTGCAGATATTGCATTTACAACGAATGGGCATAAGGTTAAGCTATAGGCGTAGGAGATATGACAAGGAGGTGGTCGACCCGCAAAGTGCGAAGTCGCTTATGTAAAGGGTCAAGAGCCTTCAAGCATACACCGTACACCGCAAAGTTAATCACACACATATATAGTTGCGAATCGTCGTGATACATGATGTGATCAGACACACACAGAATAAACCACAAACACTGCATTTCATTGTATGAAAACACGACAACGAGTTACAAAACATGATGACAACCGACGCATGACACGAGATGACACGACCAAGAAACGACAACCGAGACACGTTCAGGACACGACCAGACATGAGGGCAACCGACACATGACCAGGACACGATGATGACTTTGGAAGGGCGACCTTATTTCTTCTCAACGTTTGCGCGCTTTGAGGTTGATGCATATGACTTGTCCTCAACTGCTTTCCTCTGAGTACGCATTTCCTAGTTAGTGTTGATGTGTTTTAGCGGTAAATGGTGTGGGAAACGTACCTTGTTTTTGTTTGCAGTTTCAATGTATTCCTGTTATGTGTGAATAAGACGTTGAGACAGGAAGGAGAAGGATGGACATACGAGCTGATTATGCATCACCGGGTTCTCCTTGTCAGACTCTGGCTCTGTCTCAGACAAAGCAGCCAAATCCTGTTGAACTTGGGGGTACCAAGTGTGTGCGCAGCAGTATACGCGCGGTGAATTTCACCAGAGAGAAGGGAAAAGAACAGTTATTATTGATGTAATTAGTGTACATTATTTATACGCTTTACTACACAATTTAATGCGTCAAGGCGTACATAACTAAGCATAGATAAGTGCCATGTGGCACAGGCATGCAGAGTAGCATGCGATATAAGACAAAAGGGGGCGAGGTAGCCCGTATGCGTGTTATCAGGCCGAACGCGCGTGTACAGTATCTACAGCAGCTTTATTCCGTATATGGTAATCCGAGCTATTGTAATTGCGACGCGCCTCGGCTAAGCGGTCCGCGGCTGTCGGGGCCTCCGGACACGTCTAGAGACACGCGCGTCGGTTACACAGTCCGTGACAGGTGGGGCTTCCGGCACGCTCACACGACGCGACTTTCTGAATAGGGTAATATGGATTATCGGAGCACCTAAGGTGTCTCCGGTCCAGTCCACAGAGGAAACCGGTTACACAACAACAAGTAGACGCATAGGGCTGTAGCACGGACTAAGTGTCCGTCCGTGAGTCCAAGAAAAAGGAAGGGAAAAGGGATAAAACGAGCGATGTCCCAAAGATCCGAGGACACGCTTGAGTAAGTGGGGTCATCGTCCCCGAAGGACCAGGAACGCACGAAGGGTTGGAACGATGGGCGCACAAGCAGACAGAAACAAGGGGGGAAACAGTCTCTGTTTCTCTACTGTTGATGGTATGATTGTCTGATTCTCCCTGCTCAAGCCAGGCGAGGGGTTTATATACAGGGATTCACTACCGGAGACGCACAGAAAGAGCAGAAAGAGATAGAAAAACCAAAAGGGAATGTGGCACTGCACGTCGCGCGGTGACGTTTGGCAGTTGTTCGACATTGACAGTAAGCTAAATGAAAGAGGTATAAAGGAACGTACAAAAGTAGACAGATTAAGTGTTTGGCGAGCAAACGGGCATCACGCGGTCAAACCTGCTCGATTCCGAGCTCAACGAGCGTACCTCCCTTACAGGGCATTCTACTTCAACAAATCCCTCCGGATTTGAGAAGGCATGGCTTGCCAGAGGTGGTCAATGGCCTGGGAAGTGGTTATCCCCTTGTTCAACGACAAAGCAGGGGGTGTAGGGTGGGAACTGGTCGGCCCTCTGTTTGACGAGGAAGGGGGGGCCATGGGGCGACTTGGAGCCTGAGAAGGCTTCGAAACGGGTGTTGATTGTTGGTGTGAATCAGATAGAGGCTCTAGTATTGGACCCTCACCCGATGGTGAGGGGGTCGAGGTGTCAGTGTTGGGTGCGACAACGATGCCTATGGACTGATATACTCGGTGAGCACTGATGCAAGCAACAGAAGCCGAACAACTTACAACTTCATGTGTCGAACCTGGGTCGACATATATACGGAACGGGGTATTTTCTGGAGAAGCAACAAAGAATCTATAAGTTTTGATGTTGGACAAGGGGGGATCGACTGGGATTGGCATGGTGATGAGAAGGATATCGATGTTGGTTAGAGAGAAACAACTTGAAGAAAAAAAAAACAACGCACATCGTCTAGCAGTAAAGCTGACCATGGGAAGACCACAATTATCAGGGTCGACACTAAATCCCACTCAGCTTAGGGTGGGATTATGGATGGATAATGACAATTCGGAAAACAGTTCGATTATGCGTCAACATCATAAAGACGACATCGCTTTTGTGTCGGAAAAAACTTGGGATTCAGTCCCAATTATGTCAGCTTGTCTCAATGTCAGATTATGCACTGATTAACTTCAGTTTTTCCGACTAGTCAGCTTAACATGTCATTATATCATATTTTGCCCTCAGATTTACTACCAAAAAAAAACTCGTTTCCGCAGTGAATGTCATGATATTGTCTCCAATATAGGGGTCGATCGCGTGGACCTATGACCATCGCGGATGCTCCAAACGTGGCTTGCATAGTTGTTGTAATTTCGTTGTTTCATTTATGTTCGATGTCCGTTCGAGGTGTAGCCACCTCAGTTCTTGTGTGAGGTGATGAAGATCTCGTTGGTTTACCTTCGTAACACCTGTGCTAACTTAGTACAGACTGTACAGTCACGGTACTTATGCTATTGTCTTTCTCGTCGAAGGCTCGGACTCACAATTCTTAGACCTTAAGATCGCAACATCCAAGAAGTCAGAGATATTCACTATTCACCGAAGGCTTGTAAATCCTTGCAGGCCTCATGTCGCTCCCATGTGGTGGTATGCGGACGACTGTTCATTGAACAAATCGGCTTCAGATCTTTCGCCCAGCTCAAAATTTCTGTTGGCGCGACCGGGAGACCGGGCCGGATCTGGAACTCGAGTAACATTCTGGCCATGGTAGCAACGACAATTATCTCCGGGTCTCCTGTAACTCTACTTCCTCCGGAACAGGATCAATAGTTACCTCTGCGAATCTCATGCTCTTTGACCACCGATTCCGTGCTACGCTAGCGTGTGCCAGTGAACCAACAACGTCTTGCCTCAACACCTTAGCAGTATGTAGCACAATCCGCGTCGAAAGGACACTGTGTAGAACAGTCTGGAGCCTGTGAAAACAACATATATTAGACCAGCCGCAGGGAAATCTGGGGCTAGCGCATACTGTGAGAGTCCGAGCTGTAATTGTGGGTGCTTTGGGCATGGAGCCATCAGCAAGACGTCCATATTTTTGGTGGTCCTGTGGCTTACCGAGGCTTGCAGCGTCAGACCAAAATTCATAACACCAACAACTATAACAGTTTATTCAGGAGATACGGAGAGATACGGAGAGAAAAACTCACGGAACATGAAAATATAATACATCACCCCTGAACAGAACGGAAGTCAGCCAGAGCGAACAGGGCTTATGAAGTAACCCAAAATACCGACCATCTCTCCAAAGCATGTCCACCACCGTCGATCTCGACTGCGTTGCAATGCATCTATGATATCGCAATACTCTGTACAGAGTCAACGCCAACACGACTATGTTGTGTCAGCCACAATAATAGCCTGAGCGCCAGACAACTTGAACTCGACAAACCGGATTCTAAGACCAGTATGAGAAGAAACGGGGTAGATAAAATCCACGCATACTTGACGGTGCTTGTTGGGACTTGATATTGGCCGACGCCTTCAACGACCAAAGTAAAAGTTGGTGAAACTGTGCATGAAATGACGTCAAATCGCTGGTTCAATACCTGGGGAGTGAAGTGATTCAAGTGAAACCACGTGCCAAAAGCATTGGTGGTAGAAAGCATGATGAAGGCAATTGCTAATGCTGACAAGGCCTCCAACCATCCAGGTCAGTAAGACGTCATTCATGTGGAGAACCGCCACTGTACGGTAGTCAGCCCGATGAGGAAGAAAAGTATCTTCCGGCTCCTTTCCCATATGGCCCACGTTCTCAATACAAAGATGCCTGCGATCGGGTTAACAAAAAGGTCGGATAAAGATAAGACGTGCTCACATTCTGAGCATAAGATAGTGATGATATTCAGCCATGTCGTAACGTTTTTGGAGTCCACCTTATTATCCAACAACCCAGGCTGCCCTGAATCATGAGCCATGCTTTCCAATGGGCCTGCAGACGGCCCAGGATAACTTCATTGCGCGCACCGGAAACAGATACATAATAGCACATGTAAGTGCTGTGTATCTTGCACCCACGAATAGTATTCGGGGAAGCAGGTTTCCGCCGCGGCGCCACACAAACATCAACTGGTCCCAGGAAAAGCATTCGGTAAGCAGAGGGGACGTGGAAAAGGCACAGACGTCGTCACCTCTTCGCAGATGGTCAAGACCCAGTCGTGGATCTAAACACGTGACGACCAGAGAACGGAACTGTCATCTATATCACCAGTCATATCAAGCGAATGCTACTTACGATCAATGCCGTGCTTGCTACTAATCGCCCAGGACGTGCTCAGTCAGAATCTCATAATGGAGGACAACTAAGGTACAGCACAAAAAACTCAACAGTCATACCTGTTACATACTAGCAGGCAGTGGTGGCGAGCGTGATAGAATGTAAACATATTTAAGAGGGGTGATCAGGGCTTGGTCCCAGCGCATATTCCTGTAGCGGAATACGTACCGAGAATAGATGCAAAGTTGTCAAGTCTCGGACCAAGTCGTTCGTTGAGGCTGACGGGCCATCGCTACTGGTATTTGACATTGAAGTTCGCTCCAACAAAGTTCAGATATTTGGTAGACGGAAGTGTATGAGCAGTGTGGAAGCCACTTCGGGGGAAGAAAAATATTGAATGGCCTGGAACGAAGACAACCAAGGGTGCTGCTGAGAGGCGACTACCTCGTGCAAGCCTAGCGCCTCGATGAGAAAAAATGTCGTCCTTCGAGACGGGAAGTATGAGTATGGGCGGCACCCAGATATTTTAAATTGTTCGTCTGGTGGAGGGCTGGTAATGGTTTGTGAGTTGCGGACAAATCAGAGGAAGCTTGCGCACCCGGGACCCCAGAAGACATCCATTTAATACATTCCGCTCGATAGATATGAGAGGCCAGAGGCTAGAATCTGATAGTGGAGTAAGTAGAGAGGAGCGACGCCTTGACTGCTCGGAGCTAGGATTGAATGCTCCACTGGCGCTCATACAGAAACCGTTTGTTGTGATGGATCATTTGGCTGACTCGATAGTGGGCGCTCGGCTTCTTCAATCCGGTTTGATAACTTGACGTGTTCGGGCGCCGAGGTTTCCGAAAACGATGGTGATGAACATATTAAAGGGTACTGTGATACTACTGTATGTTGAGTGATCGCCCTATTGGAACGACATTGGGTGACATTGGGTCTGTCATTCAGGAATCACTCGTCGGCCCTCAGTCGTGTTTGGGTCAAGGTCAACAACCGCGAACGGGAACGCAGACGATTGGTCAGCGCTGGTCAGCCACAAATTGCGCGCCAATATTAATCGATATATTAATCACTCACTGGCACCACATGAATTCAAATTCAATTAAAGCTACCGTTAGTTTTGAGTTTGGAACCTCCACGCCACTTGCTACAGTATCACCGCCGACTCCAAAACACCAACTTGGTACTTGTGAAGTGGTGCATCATGTGGTCTCAGTAGGGATTCTCAACTTGGCACCAATTATCCCACGTCGGGTACATGCCGTGCCAAACCGTGAGTCACCAACCTTCTTAAAGCAGGCCAGCAACTGGCCAGCTGCCAGTGCAGTGTAAGGCCAGCTGAACGATTCCGACCACGTGGCGCGAGGCTCGAGCGCCCCAGACCCCGCTCTCTTAACTTTTGGGCTTTCGACGACGACGACCACTCGAGCCGACGAGCCGTCAACGCGTCAATCGTCCTCCGTTCAGCGAACTTGTACGCCCCTTTCCTTCTTTTATCTTTTCTCATCAACGAAGACGACGCCTCCACCGGCGTGGACTCCCTCGCATCGACGCCTGTACGCCGCGTTGCACTCTCGCGTTCTCACTTCGGGAACGTGGCCTCGGCACCCTACACTCTCACCTTTCTCTCTCGGACTCATACGTAGATTAACGCTCTACGCTACACTCAATAGATTGCCTTCGTACAGTACTTGTACTATTGTCGTTCTCACACTCACAGACAACTTGAATTCCCCCGGCCCACACGCGCTTAAAACCTCAAGCTCACAACTCTTAGACCTTAAGATCGCAACATCCAAGAAGACAGAGATATTCATCCAAGGCCTGTAAATCCTTTCAGGCCTCATGCGGGTGGCTGTTCATTGAGAAAAGCGGCCTGATATTTTAGCTCAGGCTCCCGGCTCAAAATCTCTGTTGGCGTGGGCCGGACCTGGAACACGACTTTCAGGTAGATGGGCCCGCGGAGTGACATCTTTCCTTTCCAACAACTGGACATGATGGCAACGACAATTATCTCCGGGTCTCCTGTAACTCTACTTCCTCCGACACAGGATCGATAGTTACTTCTGCGAATCTCATGCCCTTTGACCACCGATTCTGTGTTACGCTAGCGTGTGAACCAACAACGTCTTGCCTCAACACCTTGGCAGTATGTAGCACAATCCGCGTCGAAAGGACACTGTGTAGAACAGTCTGGAGCCTGTGAAAACAACGTATATTAGACCAGCTGCAGGGAAGTCTGGGGCTAGCGCATACTGTGAGAGTCCGAGCTGTAATTGTGGGTGCTTTGGACATGGAGCCATCAACGAGACGCCCATCTTTTAGGCGATCCTGTGGCTTACCGAGGCTTGCAGCGTCAGACCAAAGTTCAGAACACCAACAACTATAAGGTGTTATCCAAGAGATACGGGGGAAAGCGGAGAGAAAACCCACGAAACATGAAAATATAATACATGACCCCTGAACAGAACGAAGGTCAGCCAGAGCAAGCAGGGCTTATGGAGTAACCCAAAATACCGACCATCCCTCCAAAGCACGTCCACCGCCGTCGATCTCGACTGCGTTTCAATGCGTCTATGATATCGCAATACTCTGTACAGAGTCAACGCCAACACGACTACGTGGTGTCAGCAATAATAGCCTGAGCGCCAGACAACTTGAACTCGACAAACCAGATTCTAATACCAGTATGAGAAGAAACGGGGTAGATAAAATCCACGCATACTTGACGGTGCTCGTTGGGATTTGATATTCGTCGACACCTTCGACGACCAAAGTAAAAGTTGGTGAAACTGTGCGTAAAATGACGTCAATCGCTGGGTCGCTACCTGAGGAGTGAAGTGAAACAACGTGCAAAAAGCATTGGTGGTAGAAAGCGTGATGAAGGTAATTGCCAATGCTGACAAGGCCTCCAACCATCCAGGTTAGTAAGACGTCACTCATGTGGAGAACCGCTACTGTACGGTAGTCAGCCCGATGAAGAAGAAGAGTATCTTCCGGCTCCTTTCCCATAAGGCCCATGTCCTCATTACAAAAATGCCTGCGATCGAGTTGACAAAATGGCTGGATAAAGATAAGACGTGCTCACATTCTGAGCATAAAATGGTGATGATATTCAGCCATGTCGTAATCGTGATGGTTTTTGAGTTCGCCTTAGCATCCAGCAGTCCAGGCTGTCCTGGGTCATGAGTCATGGTTTTCAGTGGGCCTGCAGACGGCCCAGGACAACTCCGTTGCGCACCGGAAACAGATACATAATGGCACACGTAAGTGCTGGGTATCTCGCACCCACGAATAGTATTCGGGGAAACAATTTTCCGCCGCGGTGCCACACAAACATCAACTGGTTCCAGGGAGAACGTTCAGTAAGCAGAGGGTAGGTGAAGAAGGCACAGACGGCGTCACCTCTTCGCAGATGGTCAAGACCCAGTCGTGAAGCTAAACATGCGACGACCAGAGAACGGACCTGTTAGCTATATCGCCGCCGGTGGATATCAAGCGATGTGCCACTTACAATTAATGCCGTGCTTGCTACTAATCGTCCAGGACGTGCTCAGTCAGAAATTCATAATGGTAGACAACTAAGGCACAGCGCAAAAACCAGTCATACCTGTTACATACTAGCAGGCAGTGGTGGCGAGCGTGATGGAAGGTAAACATATTTCATATTGGTGATCAGGGTTTGGCACCAGCGCATTTTCCTGTAGCGTAATACGCACCGAGAAGAGCCGCAAAGCTGTTAAGTCTCGAACCAAGTCGTTCGTTGAGGCTGATGGCCCCTCGCTACTGATATTGGACATTGAAATTCGCTCCAACAAGTTCAGATAATTGGTAGACGGCAGTGGGTGAGCAGTGTGGAAGCCACTTCGAGGGACTGACAGCAGGGTGAAAGAAATATAGCGAATGGCGTCGGAACGAAGCCAACCAAGGGTGTTGCTGAGAGGTGACTACCTCGTGCAAGTCTAGCGCCTCGATGAGAAAAAAAGACGTGCGAAGAAGAAAGTATGTGTATGGGCGGCACCCAGATATTTCAAATTGTTCGTCCGTTGGAGGGCTGGTGATAATTTGTGAGTTGGTTGCGGACAATCAGAGGAAGCTTGCGCACCCGGCACCCCAGAAGACATCCATTTAATACATCCCGCTCCAATAGATATGAGAGAACAGAGGCCAGAATCCGATAATGGATGAAGATTGGATACTCCACTGGCGCTCATACACATAAAGAAACCCGTTGTTGTGATGATCAACTGACTGACTCGATAGGTAGGTGGCTTCTTGGATCCGGTTTGATACTTGATGTGTTCAGGCGCCGTGGTTTCCGAAACGATGGCGTTGAACATTTTAAAGGGTAGTGTAATACTAAAGTATGTTGGGAGATCACCCTTATTGGCGCGGACATTCCGATCCTCTGTCGTGTTTGTGTGTGTGTGTTGTCAACCGCGGAACGCAGATGATTGGTCAGCAACAATTTGCAGGGGACGGAAGCGGGCCATTTCTCACGGGACTATTACCATCCCGTCAGTTTGAGTTTGGAACCTCCACGCTGGCGTGATGCTGCTTGCTATCATATCATTGCTGCACCGCATGGCCTGACTTCATAACACCACCTTGGTACTTGTGAAGTGGTGCATCATATGGTCCCAGACTCCCAGTCGGGATTCTCGACTTGGCGACTTCATGGCTCCAATTATCCCACGTCGGGTACATGCCAAACGGTAAGCTACCAACCTTCTCAAGCAGGCCAGAGACTGGCCAGCTGCCAGTGCAGCCTACCGATACGAACAAATATCGATAAGGACAAGGAGAAAAAACTACTGTCTCTGGCCTTGTATATATAATCCTATGACAATATTCTCACAGCGGTCAGTTGGCAGTCGCCCAGCGCCCAAGTGGCGGCGCAACCTTTCTGCTGCGGCCAGCGCCAGTGTACATCTGATGCTAGCATAGCCTCGGGATGATTCCCATAATCCACTTTCAAAGCCGGCGCCATGTATGGTTAGAAATACCACCACTTTAGAGCCTCCGGTACCGAGGGCTGAGCTGAGGGATGCTAGCCTATCTACGGGGTTCTCTCTTCTGCTAATCCTCTCTCCTTGTCGCTACTCCTTCATTTGGCCTTCACAGAAAGTAATGGTAACCCTGCTGTCCATTCCCGACAAGAAATAATCCGACATACGGACTCGAGGGGCCTTGATTGTATGCCCAAGCTAGTGGCGGCTGCGTGGATGATAAGTCGGCCGAGAACGACGCTCATGCCACATGCAGGCTGTGCTCAGCTTAATCACCGTCATCACCGCCCCGCATAGCCTTGGGGGCCTAGGCTTCCAGTTTTCCCTCAACACGCATCTCGGTCTTCGCTATCATCAGTACGATCAGATGTTGTACAACTTAGGTTACTCAACAGGTCAATCCGAGCTCCTAGCATCTCTACGCCCCGTGGCGCAACTCGTCCCCTTAGATCACTTGGCCTCATGAGCTCCTGACTCAGATACTGATGCGCGATGGTTATATGCACTTCATTTCATAATTATTTATATCCGAGTCTCCTGGTCCCCCACATCTTCTGGTACAAGTTCAATAGTAATATCTGCAAACCTCATGTCGCTTAACCGCCGATTCCGTGTTACAGTTGCCCGTGAATCAACGATATCCTGCCTCAATACCGTGGCAGTATGTAGCACAATCCGCGTCGAAAGGATGCTATGTAGAACCATCTGGAACCTGTAAATACATGCGTCTCAGCCCAGCTGTGAGGCAATTCACGTTGGTGCTTACTGTAGGAGTCCAAATTGTAATTGTGGGCGCTTTATTCATGAACCCCTCAGTGAGACTCCCCTATACTTGACAGTCGAGCGCGACTCACCGAGACATTCATTATTAGTCCGACGTTCAGAGCACCAACAACTACGTGTGATCTGTTCAACAGACACGGGTTTGAATGGAAAAAATACCTACTGAACATGAAAACAAAGTACGTGATTCCTAATTGAAAAGCGAATGTCGGCCAGCGTGACAAGCGTCCAATGAGTGCCAAAACACTGACCTTCAATCCAAATCACATCCATCAACGTCGACCTCGTTAAGTACTTATGACGGTATCGTAGTACTCTATACGAAGTCATGGCCAACACGACTGCAGGATGTCAGTGACGACAGTATGAATACCAGACAACTAGACCCACCGGATTGCAAAACCAGTATGAGGAGGAACGGTGTAGATGCGACCCATGCATACTGAATGCTACTTGTTGGCATTTCAAATGGACCCCAGCCTTCGAAGATCACCGTAACAGACGATGTCGCTATCGCCGGCTGATATGTCAATTCTCGTTCGTCAGACGGGTGGAGTGAAATCACGTGCAGAAGGGGGTGGAATTGGAAAGCTTGATGACAACGATCGACAATGCTGTAAAAGCCTTCAACACACGGGTCAGTAAGAGGTGACTCGTGTGTGTGAAGAACCACCACTGTACAATAAGTAATCCAATGAGGAATACAAGGATTGGCCGGCTCCTTTCCCATATTGCCCACGTCCTCAAGATAAAGATGACTACAAGCTGATTGAGCAAGATCCTGAATAACGATTCAAGGCGCTCACGCTCTGAACATACGATAACGACGATATCCAGCCACACCACAGCGTTTGCGCCTTTAGCTAATGCCTACCTTGGCAATGAGCCCTGTTTGGTGACACAGACGGCCCTAAGCAACTAAATAGGCGCACCGGAAACCAATAGAAAGGGGCACATGCGAGTGCCGTGTATCGTGCACCTACAAATAGTATCTGGACATAACGATTTCTGCCTTGGCGCCAGACGAAAGTCAACTGTCCCCATGAAAAATCGACGAATTCTTCGGTGAGCTGAGGGTGGATCGAGAGCACATTATCTTCACCTCTTCGTGGCTCGTCAAGGTCCAGTCATAAAACTACATGCGATGTGACCAGAGTGGTATATTATGCAAATGTGAGACTCACAATTAATGCCGTGCTTGCTACTGATCGCCCAGATGTGCTCAGTGAGCATTTCGTAACGAGAGGCAGCGAAGTTACAACACAAAGGCTCTACAATCATACCTGTTATGTGCTGGAAGCAATGGTAAGGAAAATATACTCATTAACGGTGGTGATCAAGGCTTGATCTCCACATAACTTCCGGTATGACATTACGCACCGAGAATGCCCACGCTTCTGTTATGTCCCGAAACAAGTCGTCCAACAAGCCCGTACTGGCTACACCCGACATTCAAGGACGCTCCAGAGAAAAATAGCGAAAGGTCTGTGAGTGAAAAGATAAGACAGTGCCCATGCGGAGAGCAGTAGCGTGAAGCGATGAGCCCAGAGGTAAGAAGGAGCGAGGACAAGTGCGATACCTTGATCCCAATTCGTACGTTGGCCGAGGAGGCTTTGATAATGGATGTGTAGTGTGGAGAACCAGGGGGAGTGTGCGCAGCATGGAGGATGTCCGGCCTGTAAGATATATGTACTGCCTCAATAAACCTGAAACGACAGGCGCCAGGCGGTAAGACTCGGAATGGGAGGGGAAGGAGGGCAATTCCGGAGAGAGAAAGAATGACTCACCGTCACGGCGTCCTTCACACGGCAGCCCTTTCCTGGCTGTGTTGATAACGAAAGGTTGGCTGCGCTGCGGGGACTCCTACTCCGGCAGTCCTACAATACACCATACCTGTAACTGCTCCACTTTTGACGTATCAGGGCGCCGAGTGATCAAACATTGCGACAGTTATTTTCCAGCGCGGACTCGGATGATCAACCGATCACATCGACGATTGGTCAAATATGACGTGTTACGTGGTCGGCAATGTCCGAGTTTTCTGCTCACTGGCAATTAATGCCAGTGCATGCTCTCTTAGCCTCGCAGTTCCAGTTCTATGCCTCTCATATGCAGTGGTGCTCTATGACATTTCGAACTAGGAGGTACTTCTCTGGCTCACAAAACTGCAAGCGAGGATGCCAGCGACGAAGCGAAGCAGTCGAGCCTGAGTCTACTTCCGAGCCCACGCTGAAGGAAAGCCAGGTTGTTTTCAGCTCTGGCTACAGCCATGCCGCCCCATGCGGTGCTTCGCCGCGAGGCGGGCCCACGTTAGATTTCACAAGGCGTGTTTTCGGAGCTCTTCGTGCTTGTCAGCCAGATCTATAATATCATCTCATGATCAGGTATCCGCATCAGGAAAAAGGTCGTGCGCTACCGAGACATCAACTCCGGGTAGTCTTTTGGTATGTCAAATAAGCGAGGTAGCCCGTCACTACGCGTCGGTACGCTGGCAGTATGTTCCATGTGCTTGCACAGCAGCTAGCCGGCAAGTAGCCGCTTGTAAAATAGTGATAGATGAGTGCTAAATTATCATGCAAACAAGAAGTAGTTATGTCTATCACTGAATGGATTTATGAAGAATGCATGGCAATCATCCAGTACCGAAAACGTGTCCCAATGCTGGGGTGTAACCGGTCCAAATTGCGGGAATAAGTGGACACTACACAGAATTAACTCGACAGGAATGATGGCCACACATCGGGAGCCCGCCTTGAACAACTTAGTTATCTTGTACATACCGCTGTTGACATCGGGAACAGCGGAGAGCGGAGAGAACCATTGAACATAGGCTAAGTGTGTTGGAGGTACATCGGAAGAATGGAATATGTCCTGTGCCACCCTGTATGATACCTGGAAGACGACACAGACTTGTGCTATCCGGTGACCTAACAAACAAATCAGTTTCATCGCATTCAGGGTCATTTGAATACGAT
>QFFA01002247.1:0-11743 GCA_003316565.1 Russula foetens | reverse complement strand
ATTAATAATCACGTTCCACAGATCTTCCTACCAAGTCAAATCTACCTCGCTGTCCAAGTTCCGACATGCCGTTCAAATGAGAACCAAGCCTTTTTGAACCACTGCAACTTCTTACTAGGAAATCACACTAGAATAGAAGTTAACCATCGGCTCCAAGAACTTTGTGAACTCACCCCGACACCAGGAATATTCCACGGACTAATTTGGAGATACAGGATCCTTATAACCAAAGAAGGAGTCCGAGAAGACTATAGAGAAGTCGTCCAAGATCCCCGAGACCACAACCACATCTACCTGCGAGCCCTTTACTCAGTTCACAGCGGCTGGAGTAACACCAGATACAAACTCACCTACCTTATATGAGTACTTGGGCAGATCTTCTAGCAGATTATCCTACTAGATTGGAGATTACCCAAAAAGAACTCCAGCACACCTACTACTCTTTCACCAACTACTTCGTTACCTTACACCAGACTGAACATATCATCTTCGCCCTCTGGAACGACCAAATCCTCTTCAGTTACGGACCAGGAAACTTGTGGAGGACCATTGACGACCAAATAATTGACCAACAAGACATTCTAAAAGACTTTACCCATTTAGATCAACTCAGCGAATTCAACCCCGCCAAAGGATCTGCCCTTTTCGACGGAAAAGCAGTCCAGTGGTCCAAGAAACACAATTCTTGGCGGTATCTTAACCACTATACAGTCGATTTTAGTAAATTGCAACACCTGTCAGCAGACTTCACACCAGAACCAGACTCAGACGACGAAGCCAAAGTCACTACGGTACTTGAAAGGACTGAATCAATGATTACTGCGGCCACAGAACAACTACAGAAACTTCGAGAACCTAGTCGAACCAGTTCCCCGGCACCAGCCGAAACGAGTTCGTTTCCTACTTGAACCAAATCTCCTACCCAGGGAATTACCCAGACAGCCACACCACTGGCATCCAAGGCAAAGGGAAAACAACCTGTCACAAGCGGCACAAGAGCTACTTCATCCTCCACAACCACAACTACGAGTTCCTCTATACACGCTCCATGTGCCACACCCGCATCCGCTAGTTCCTCACGAACACCAGCACCAAGTCAACTACCAAAGGTTCCTTCACCAGCGCGACCACCAACACCAGTCTTCATACTAGCGCCACAACCACCACCAGGAGGTAACCCACCAACACCACCACCAATGGCAGGACAAGTACAACAACAGCAGCAGGCGGCAACCCCGCCACGACCTATTGGGACACCCCCAGAACCGTTCGATGGTTCTGCATCAAAGGCACAATCCTTTTGGCACGCCCTGGACAACTACTACGCCTTGAATGAAGATGCCTTTACGACTGTTGGCAAGAGAGTAGCATCAGCCCTTGGCTACTTTAAGATTGGAACACGCGCTGGAGAATGGGCTGCCAAATGAATGGACGCAGCCCTACAAGCCAACCCCAGGGATTGGGGAACTTGGGAGGACTTCAGAGATGCCTTTAAGGCGCAATTCATTCCTCCACAAATTAAGATCGAAGCCATAGCCAAAATGCATAACACCGCAATGGGAAACCGACCATTCAACGAATGGTACCAAGAATGGAGCACATATGCGGAAGAAGCAAATGTGGATGAACAATCTAAAATGTTCGCCTTTAGGAGAAACCTAAATCAGGGATTGACCCAGAAACTCCTCAATGTCACTCCCCAGCCCGACACTCTCCCCACTCTTGTGGCTAAAGCTCAGGAAATCGACAAGAATTGGCAAGTCTTCGGAGGAGGACAAAGTTGTCCCTTTAGAGGATCATTCAATTGGCGGGGCTGAGGCACATCAATCCATGAACTATCTATTGGTCCTGACAGAACCACCCTCGATATAGCAGCAAATAACACCTGAGGACAGGGCTGCGGACACGGTTCCAACCGCTGAGGATGCGGATGCCTTACTCCTGAGGAATGTACGCGCCGCATCAAAGAAAATCTGTGTCTCTACTGTTCAGAACCCGGACACAGGGCTGCAGCATGTCCTAAAGCACCTAGGCGTAACAATGATACCCAGGTCCGTCAATTAGAGACCATCAACGAAAATCAATTACCACAAGACAACCTGGAAGACTCGATGAAGAACCTCTAGGTCAACTCTATGCAAACCTCTGACATTATCGACATGGACGTTGAAACTGTACAAATTCCTTTTTGAAGCCCTCTCCTGTTGCATCGTCAGTGAGAGATGTATTATTTCCCTCTTCATGTACTATTAACACCGTCGCTTTGGGTCAGACGGTGTCCTGTGTAAATGTAAATACGATTCGGAATACACGCGTACCTTCTATTCGCATCCCTGTCCGAATCGTATCGAAGGGAAGACAAATCGATATGCAAGCCCTCCTCGATAGTGGCGCAGAAGGACTCTTCTGCAACACCACCTTTGTCACCAAACATGAACTACCCCTCTGGAAGTTACAAACTCCAGTCTACCCTCAAAATGTCAATGGAACAATTAACAACCAAGGGGCTATAAACTGTCGCAAACTTACTACTTTAATAGCAGTAGCGGGGGGCGACGGAGTACTTGTGTTGGAGGTAACTGACCCAAAGGCAGAGGAGCGAGAAGGCAAGGCAAAGGACAGTGAGATGTAACAAGTGAATCTGGAGAAGAGGTTCCAGAGTGGACAGTGGGGGGTAGACAAGAGAATAGTCTGGGGACTATTCGCTACAATTCACAGGTCTTATATACTAATACAGGGTGGTCTGTGCGCAGCCTTTAGGGCCGGCACCAGTGCAGGTAACAGGTGTAATCTATCCATATATGGTACAAGGTCAGGAGAGTCTATGGGGAATCTCCGATCCAGATTGGGGAATTCAGGGAAATCCAAGATCTAGTGAAGTTCCCGATATGGGACGTACTCTGGAGAGGCTATGGGGAATCCCCTGGGGAATCCCAAGATCCCATCGGGGATCTCCTTTGTCTTGGTAAGCCTCCTTGGGCTTGGTAATCTTGATGACCTTCCAGGTATTGGTCAGTGGCTTAGTAACTCGTCCAAAGCAGATGGGATTACGTGCTTTTAGATCATGTGATCGTCCTGGGTCATGTGACAGGTCATGTGACCTGGAAAGTGGGGAAAGATCACGTGACCGGTCAGGTGATACTTTTCCAGGGTCACGTGACCCTAAGTTCAACTTGGTCACTTGGCTATAACTTGGCTTTAGGGGTGGACTCGGTGGACTTAGGGGCATCGTTCTCAATCCCCTCTTGAGGTCATGTGATCCAGGAGTGTGCATGGAGGTCGCGAACGCGGCCAAAGGCTGCGATCGCGACAGTATCACCTCTTTAGGCTTTCCTTGTGCCTGCAAGGCTTGTACTTGTCTGTGTCACATTTTGAATTTCTGTAGTAGTTCTTTGGCATGTGTTAATTCTTTGGCGGGTAGCCAGGAGTTTTCGGAGTCGGGGTAACCTTTCCATTTGACTAGGTACTGTATGCTTTTGCGGTTTCGTGTAGGCCGGGATTTAAGGATTTGTTCTACCTCGTAGTGTCCTTCTTCATCGCCAACAATTTCTGGTAGTGGTCTTTCAAAGTTAGGGCCGTGTGAGGTGGTTTCGACGTATGGTTTCAATAGCGAGTTGTGGAATACGGGATGTATCTTCATCATCGGTGGTAGTTCTAGTTTGCAGTTAGTAGCAGTGGCCCATAGGACTTTAAAGGGGCCGTAGCGTCGTGGTGCAAGTTTGGCCTTAGGATGTGTGGTCTGGAGATTCGTGGCTTCGAGTAAAACGAGGTCATCTTTGTGGAAGACATGTGATGGTTCAGGGGGCTTTCCCTTGTGCATTTCATTAGCTGCGAGTAGTAGAGCTGCTGTGACTTCTTTGTGTATTTGCTCTAGGTATTGTACGCGTTCATCAATGCTTTTTTGTCTGGTTTGCAAGTACAGTGGTGGTTTAAAGGTGGGCTAAAACCCATACCAGATCTCGAATGGTGATTTATGGGTGCTGCGATGAGGGCGTGCATTGTGCGCGAATTCTATGATGGGGAGTAAGTCTGCCCAATTGTCTTGTTGGAAGTTTCCACAAATGCGTAGGTATTGCTTGATTTCTTGGTTAACTTGTTCGGATTCTCCATCTGTCTGTGGGTGAAACGCTGTAGAGAGCCTTTGCTCTATTCCTAATTTTTGCCATAGTTCTCGGGTTACTTGTGCTGCAAATTGTGGTCCGCGATCTGAGATAACTGTTAGAGGGAAACCCATGCGTTTCCATACGTTGTCCATGAGTAGTTGACTAGTTTGTTCTGCTGTGATGGTCTTGTGGCAAGGTGATAGGATGACTGCTTTGCTGTGACGGTCTACAACCGTAAGGATACTGTCATATCCTTTTGACACGGGGAGGTCTACAATGAAGTCCATCGTGATGGTTTCCCAAACTCCGGTAGGGATTTCGTTTGGCTTGATTGGTATTTTGACTGGGGGGCGTATCTTTGTTGTTTGACAGGTGGCGCATCCTTTAATGTAATTCTTTATGAATTCTGTGATTCCTGGCCACCAGTATTCTCTAGTGATGAGTTCAATAGTTTTCCATTCTCCGGGGTGTCCTAGTAAGTCATTGTGGAAGGTTTGTACAACTTTGCGTTTGAGGTCGCCATTATTAGGGATATAAATGAGTCCCTTATTCAGGATAAGGCCTTCTTCGTAGTTCCAATCTTGTAGGCCTTTAGTAACGCTTCAAGGACCGCTAACGAGGATTTCTTTTAGTAGCTGGCCCATAAGGCGATCCGATTTGATCGCATCTTGTATCGCTATTTTCAAATCGGTGTTTAACACGATAGGAATTGCTGTGGTATGTAGTGCTTGAATTTGAAATTTGTCTGGGGTGAGCAAGATTTTTTCCGCATTATCGGATGCTATCCCCTCTTTATAATCTGGCCACTGTGACAGAGCATCAGCTTTATTCATTTTGCCAGGTTTTGGGATAATTTCGTAATGAAAATTGCTCAAAAATAGTGACCAACGTGCTTGGCGGCGTGACAGTGTTTGTTTCGTAGTGAAATACTTGAGGTTCGCGTGGTCTGAGAATATCTTCGTGGTGTGAGGACTACCCTGTAGGTAGTGTCGGAAGTGCTTCAAAGCATGGATAATCGCTAGTAATTCTTTGTCGTGGATTTCGTAGTTGCGTTCAGCTGGTTGTAGCGACTTTGAGTAGTAGGCGACTGGGTGTGAACGACCTAATGTGTCATTTTGCTCAAGTATAGCTCCTGTGGCATAATCACTTGCATCTGTAATTAGGGTAAAAGGACGATCGTAGTCCGGGAGCGTGAGGACTGGTGAAGTGGTCAAGGTGTGTTGTAATGCGGTGAATGCGTTTTCACATGAGGGTGTCCAATTCCAAGGCATTGTCTTCTTGGTTAGATCAAACAGTGGTCGTGCTAGAGTCGAGTAATCTTGTACGAAGCGGCGGTAGAAATTGCAAAAGCCCAGGAATTTCTGTATTTCCTTGATCGACTTTGGGTGTGGCCAATCCTTAATGGCTGTGAGTTTAACTGGATCTATGCGTAGTTCTCCTTCAGAGATGATAAGTCCTAGGTATTCGACTGATCTTTGGTTGAAAGAGCACTTCTCGGCTCGTAAGTAGAGGTCCAGTTCTTGGAGGCGTTTGAGAACGCGATGTGTCCACATCTTTAATTCATTTAAGGTGGACGCGAAGATCATAATATCGTCAAGGTAGACAATCATGTGTCCGAGTGCAATGAGGTCTGTGAACATTGTATCCATCCATGAATGTTTGGAATGTCGCGGGGGCGTTGCAAAGCCCGAATGTCATGACTAGTGATTCGTAGAGACCAAGAGGGGTCACAAAGGCAGTTTTCCATTCATCGCCTTCCCGTATCTGTATATTGTTGTATCCCCATCGTACGTCCAACTTGGTGAAGAACCGTGCACCAAGTAGTTTATCTACAAGTTCTGGGATTAGTGGTATAGGTGCCACGTTCTTTCTTGTAATCTCATTGAGAGGACGGTAGTCTTGTACTGGTCGAAGTTTGCCATCTTTCTTATCTATAAAGAAGAAAGGGCATGCGAAAGGGGACTCGGATCATCATAGGGTGCCATTCTTTAGGCCTACATCTATGTATTCTTGTAACGCCTTGCGTTCTGGTGGTGTGAGTCTGTAAATTCCTGTTTTGTGCATCGTAGTATTTGGTAGAAGGTCTATTTTGTGGTCCCATGGCTGGTGTTTGGGTAGTCGTTGTGATTCCTCGTCTGAAAAGACCTTTGCATATTGCCGGAATTCTTGTAGAATCTCCGCAAGCTTGTTTCCATGTGAGATGGCTAGTGAAGTAGAGACTGTAGTTCGTCCAATGGTCGGTCCTAAGTATTTCTCGGTATGTGCAGTGATGAGTTCAATTGTGTCCGAGTTTCCAATTGAGAGCTCAAAGTCGTCTTCGACTTGTGTTCCCTCTTCTAGGGATGGTAGTAAGGCGGCCATGAGAGGTGAAGGACTAGAATTGTTGTCCTTATAGCATTGCGGTGGGCAACGATTTAGACTGAGCGCGTTCTTGGCCCAATCGATGTTCGGATTGTATTTCCTTAACCAATCCGTTCCAAGGAGCATGTCGTGGGTTCCAGTGTTGGTTATGAAAAACCGTACTTGTTCTGAGTGTCTTGGGCCCATATTCATTTGTAGCTGCGTAGTATAGTTAATAGGGCCTTGCTTGTTAATTGTTCCATCGACATTCTGAGGGTAGACTGGGGCTTGTAATTTCCAGAGAGGTAGCTTGTGTTTGACAGCAAAGGTGGCATTGCAGAACAGTCCTTCTGCGCCACTATCGAGGAGGGCTCGAGCATCGATTTGTTTTCCCTTTGACACGATTCGGACTGGGATGCGAATAGAAGGTACGCGTGTATTCCGAATCATGTTTACATTTACAAGGGACACTGTCTGACCCAAAGCGATGGTGTTAATGTTACAAGTAGAGGGAACTAGTACATCTCTCACTGACGATGTGACAGGAGAGGGTTTCAAAAAGGAGTTGGTACAGTATCAATGTCCATGTCGATGATATCAGAGGTTTGCATGGTTGCGACTTGGAGTCCAGACATTGACTCCACTAGATCGCCTTGGGGTACTTGATTTTCATTGATGGTCTCTAGCTGACGGACCGGCGGATTGAACTCGCGTCTAGGTGCTTCTGGACAAGCGGCGGCTCTATGTCCAGGCTTTGAGCAGTAGAGGCATAGGCCTTCCTTGATACGGCGGGTACGTTCTTCGGGAGTGAGGCGTCCACGTCCTCTGCGGTTAGAACCGCGTCTGTGGCCTCGGCCTCGAGTATTATTTGCTGCTATGTCAATGGTGGTTCCGTTAGGACCAATAGATAGTTCTTGGATCGATGCTTGGCCCCGCCGATTGAATGATCCTCTAGAAGGGCGTGATAGTCCTCCTCCAAAGACTTGCCAATTTCTGTCAATTTCACGGGCCTTGTCTACTAGGCCAGCAAGAGTGTCGGGCTGAGGAGTGATATTGAGGAGCTTCGTGTTTAATCCTATGTTCAGGTTTTTCCTGAAGGTGAACATTTTGGATACTTCGTCCACATCTGCGTCTGCAGCATGTGTGCTCCATTCTTGATACCAATCGTTGAACGATCGGTTTCCCATCGCCGTGCTATGCATCTTGCTAATAGCTTCCACCTTGAGTTATGGAGGGATAAATTGCGCCTTGAAGGCATCTCTGAAGTTTTCCCAAGTTCCCCAGCTTCTAGGGTTGGCTAGTATAGCTGCTTCCATTCGTTTAGCAGCCCATTCTCCAGCATGAGTTCCAATCTTGAAGTAGCCAAGGGCTGATGCTACTCTTTTGTCGACCGTGGTAAATGTGTCCTCATTTAATGCATAGTAGTTGTTTAAGGCATGCCAAAAGGATTGTGCCTTTGATGCTGAACCATCGAAAGGTTCCGGTGGTGACCCAATAGGTCGTGGTGTGGCTGCAGCCTGTTGTTGTCCTCCCTGCTGTGCCATCGGTGGTGGTGTTGGAGGACGACCTGGTGGTGGTTGTGGTGCTAGTACGAAGACCGGTGTGGGCGGTCGAACTGGTGGTGGCATAGGAGCCTTTGGTGGTTGACTGGGTGCTGGTGTTTGAGAGGAACTAGCAGATGCGGATGTAGCGTGTGGGGCGTATACAGTGGAACTAGGAACTGTGGAGGATGAAGTAGCTCTTGTGCCACTTGTGGCGGGTTGTTTTCCCTTTGCCTTGGATGCCGGTGGTGTGGCTGTCTGGGTAATTTCCTGGGCAGGAGATTTGGTTCGAGTAAGAAACGGACTTGCTTCTCGACTGGGTACTGGGGAGTTGGCGCGGCTGGGTTCTCGAAGTTCTTGTAACTGTTCAGCTGCTGCTGTGATCATTGACTCGGCTTTTTCCAGTAATGCTGTGACTTTGGCAGTGTCGCCTTCATCGTCTGAATCGGGTTCTGGGGTGTAACTGGCTGACGGGTGTTGCAATTTTGTAAAATCGACCGTCCAATTGTTAAGATATTTCCAATAATGGTGTTTATTGGACCACTTGACTGCTTTGTTGTCGAATAAGGCAGTTCCTTTGCGGGGGTTAAGTTCGCTGAGTTGTTCTAGGTATGGGTAGGAAAGAATGAATTCTTTCCCTTCTATAAGCTTGTTGGTGTGATTGGATCTCCAAGGTTGCCCTGGTCGACTGTAAAGAACTTGCTGGTTCCACCAGGCAAAGATGATCCGCTCGGTTTCGTATAGGGTAATAAACCAGTCGTCAAAACACGTGTAGACGTGGGCATGGTCTTCAGGAGTAGGTTGAATTCGAGTTGGGTAATCTGCTTTAAGATCGTCCCAATCGTCGCTCATATATAAGTGAGTCTATAGCCGGTATTATCCCAGTTAAAGCGAACTGAGTAGGTGGCCCGTAGATAAACATGGTTTATGTCGTGTGGATCTTGTATGATTATGTGGTATTCCTCACATACATCGTCTGTGGTGATAACGACTCTGTATTTCCAAACGAGGCCTTGGAAGATCCCAGGCGTTGGGCAAATTTGTAAGAGTTCCGAGAGACAGTGATTGATTTCTACGTGTGGATGATGCCCGAGTAGGAAACTGCAGTGGTTCAAAAAGGACCAGCTTTCGGCCTTTGTGCGGGTTGGAATCTGGAGTGCTATGTAAGTTTTCTCCGGGAGGGAGACTTGTGAGACCCGGTTGTGTGTTTCAGGTACGTCCGAGCTAGTTGGGCTATATGTGTTTATCAGTGGTGAAGGCACCGGGATAACTGGTGGTGCCGGCGGTGGATTGTTCAAGGTTGGGTAGACGAATTTGTCATCAGGTTCTGCAAAAGGTAACTGGATCTGCGGTATCTGGGATGTGACTGGCGGAGACAGGTCTCGATTGGCTGGGCATTGTAGTAGGAACGGATTGTTCCTGCAATCTATGACTGGAATAGCGGGTGCTGAACGCTCTCTCTCTCGATTTCAATGGGCACGTCTGCCTCTGCATGAACCTCGTTGGGGTGTTTCTGCCAGTTTGTCCATCTATGTAGACGAATCTGATATTGGGAGTAGTGTGCTCGTATTGCCACTCTTCAATGAAGTAAATCTTGCCTGCTAGGTAGAAAATAGCAAGGTACGCAATTAGGAGTAAGGTGGCAAGTATATAAGCCAGGGTAATGGCTTTATCCAATTCGATCATAATGTAATCCGGGGACTGGTGCCGGATAGTAACGTGGGCTCCAAAGTTCTATATATGGAGGCGTGGGAGGTGTTTCTGGACGATAGAGGTTGCAATAGCAAACGTCTATTCCACAACCGCAATGATCAGCTGGTGGTGGCGTGTAGGGTGGAGTGAGTGCCTGGGCTTCGAGGAACTCTGTAGTATCCGGGGTGTTGGCTTGTGTGGATCCTGGGAGATCGCTTGCGATTTCTGTGCTGTCGACGGAGTTCCAATAACTGTCGTCGATTCCGAGGTGGTTGGGCTGTAAGAGGATAATACCAAGTCTTCGTTGGTATTCGGGTTCACATCCCTGGGCGTTGGGTAGAGCGATGGGGTAGAAGAACTCTGTAGGGTTTACTAGAGTGGAGTCTGGATTGATGTTGGTGGTGGTCCAACCGGTTTCTTCCCACTTGTAGACGTATTCCTTCCCAAGTGCTCCAATGAGTCGGGTTCCTTGGTCTGTGATTTGGATCCTGACTTCCTGAAACTCGATGTGGATTTCGGTTTCCGACAGGTGAAAGCGGGATAGAAATCTAACTCTATTCCCTTGGAGTATGGCCTGGGTGATTTCCTGGGTTTTGGCGGGGATGTAATAATGCCAGAAGAAGGTTTTGTTGTAGGAAAGTGTGATTTCCGAGACTTCAGTTTGATCGATGGTACGTGTGGGATGGATGGCCCAATAGGTGCGCGTTTGTAGGCAGCAATTGGTCAGTATGGGGAGTTGGTAGTCCACGTACTCGTAGAACTTAGTGGGTCCGAGAGTGTAGCCAAAAGGAAGGAAGTCAAGGAGGGCTTGTGTGACAAGGTGGATTTCGCTCCAGTAAGTAAGCTGGACTTGACTTCTTAAGTCTGCCAAATGGACAATGTTAAGGTGTAAGAGCCTTTCTTCGAGTTGAGAGATGAGTAAGGAGGGAGGCACTTGGTTATTTAAACAGTAAGAACCCTTCTTTTATTGTCACTTGAAACCTTTATAAACTTACTAGTAAAAATCTATAAAGGTAGTTCTGCAAGGGGAGGCGAAAGAACTAAAAAAGGGTTAACTGGGGTACGTTGTCTGAAGCAAAAACAAGCCAAGTCCAGTTGGTGACGTAAAGTGTCCTCCGTATGAGTGTGATGGTTAATAACAAAGATTCCTTGGTCGTTGAAATGAAGGTGACCAGCAATAGTAATAATGCGACCGTCAAGAAGGTCGTAAGAAATGAAGGGGACTAAGGCATTTTCAAAGTAAGGGAGGAAAACTGTGGGGAATTGTCCAAAAAGGAATTTCAATGAGTTGATAAAAGAGGTTTCAATATAACCCCAAGGAAAAGAAAGAGAAGGCGGGTGAAGTCTGACCTTGGCACAAAGGGTAATGGAGGGAAGAGTTAGTAGGGCTAATATGGATATCGTGGTAAAGAAGACCACGGAATGGAGTGACAAACTGGGCAGGGGCAAACTCAAGGTCTTGGGCACAGGGAATAAGTCCGATAGGGTTCGGTCCTAGAAGCTCTTCTTGGGGGCACCAGAACTTTTCTCCACATTCGTAGATGACTTGGTAGAGGTGCGGGTGATCAGCGATCTCAGCAGTGCACGGAGGCAGTGTGAAAAGGTGAGGGAAGTCATGGACATCGGGAAGCGGGAGTACGGTGGCGGCGGGAATGACGGGTGAGGGACTACGAACGATGTAGTCAGGCGAGGAGGCGCGGGAGGGCGCAGGCGACGGTACGGTGGCGATGGTGGCGTGTAGGAGTGGCGAGGGTAGATGGAGCTCCTCAACGTCTTGATTGGCTTCGATTGGGGGGTACTGGAGGAGTGGCGATGGGACAACATTGCCCACGGCAGAGTCGGGGGTCCCGTAGTTGGCAGCGGCGTTGATGCGGTCAAGCTCTTGACCGGCAGCAAAGATGAGCACCTTAAGAAGGGTGTCGGGCGATGGCAGGGGTACTTCGTAGTCAGCGGCAGCGAGGTTGTAGTCGTAAACACCGTTGAGGGTGTCCCAGGTATTGTACTCGTTGGTACACAGCTGCTGAAAGATCAGCGACGGACCTGCTACTGGTGACGGTGAGGGCGAAG
>QFFA01002246.1:0-11320 GCA_003316565.1 Russula foetens | reverse complement strand
ACCCTGTATTAGTATATAAGACCTGTGAATTGTAGCGAATAGTCCCCAGACTATTCTCTTGTCTACCCTCCACTGTCCACTCTGGAGCTCTCCCTCCAGATTCACTTGTTACAAGTCGCCGTCCTTTGCCTCAGCATCTCACTGTTCTGCCTCTGGGTCAGTTACCTCCAACACAAGTACTCCGTCGCTCCTCACTTCCGCTACTATTAAAAGTAGTAAGTTCGCGACAACTGGGACGAGTTCCGCGCCCAACTCTGCAAAGAGTACGTCAATCCCTCGGCCGAAGGTCAGTTTTCAAGACAAAAGCTGATCGACTTCGCCAACAAATACGCCCGCAAACGCATGCAAGACGAAGCCGACGTCATCAATTACCACCGACAATACAACACGCTCAGCAAAGTTCTCCTCGACTCCGGGCGAATCACCAGAGGCGAGCACAACGCCATCTACTGGCGCGGTTTCCACCCGGAAGACCAACTCGCTCTACGCGAACGCCTCATCGCTATGGACCCCAGCAGGCCGAAAGGACGGGCCTTCGAGCTTGAAGACGTGCTCGCCACCGCGCGTGCGGTCTTCTCAGGTGACGATGACTTTTTATTACAGGATCCGCCTCCTCGACGACCCGAATCCGACCGCGCACGAGAGCGAAGGACGGAGCGCGACACGCGTGACCAGCGGGAGACAGATCGCGACGGACGCGCCCCCAAGCGCGGACGGGCACGCGAGCCTCCTTCCTTCGAAGATCAAGAGTCGGGCGACGAAGACGCCCCGTACAGCGACCAAGAACAAAACTCGAAACGGGGTCACCGGCACTCGTCGCCGCGGATCGAGACCAAGACCGTACGATTCAAGGACAATCAACGCGAGGATAAGGAGTTAGAGGATCTCATAGGTCAGCTCCATGACCTCTCGGTACGAGATCGAGATTACGCCATCATCTATGCGCGATGCGCGTCCCGTTTCCCTAACGCCCTGATGGGCATACCCAAGCCAGGGTACAGAGACACCTCAGCTACCGCCGCCTACTCGTACCAAGCCACATCGCCGCCTCCTCCACCACCGCAGTCTTGGAGCACACAAGTCCCGACATCGGCTCCTGCTCCGACCACCTCACATTCAAACACCAGCGCCGCCGCGGGCTTCTTTCGCCTTGGACCCCGCCCCGAGACCTGCGTTTTCTGCCGCGCTCAGGGACACCGCGTTCGTGCATGTGCCGCCGCAGGTGAGTACGTCAAAACCGGGCGTGCCACCATCATCGACGACCGAATCCACCTGCCAAACGGACAACCCATCCCGTTCGACGGCTCGAGGCAAGGACTTAAGGCCAGTATCGATGCATGGCTGACTTCACAGAACACCCCGACGACTCCGGCACAAACGCGTGCTGTGTTCACCCGGGACGCTCCACCGCACTTCGACGCGCGCAACAATTCCACCAGTCGGATCGAGGAGGTAATGGAGAGCCACATTCTACAAATCAAAAACACCGCATTCGAAGAAGAAGAAGAAGAAGACGCCTTCTCACACGACATTTTCGAAGTATTCGCGGCCGAGAAGAAGAAGCGCGGGGACAAGCCCAGCAAGGCCCCGGAGCTCTCGGTGCCCCCTCCGACGACTCAAGTTACCACCGCCGACTCCAGTAACCCCCGACCCAACGCGCAGTTCCGATACCAGTCCAACGCCGAAGATCAACAACTCGTATCGGAACTCGAAGACTATCTCATGAAGGGCAAGCTCTCCCTCACTACTCCAGCTCATGTTTTCGCCGCCAGCCCCGCTATCCGCAAACTTATTTCCGAGAAGATCAGGGTAAGGCGAGTAGAAACTAACGAGTACGAGATCGTAGATGCGAGATGTCCTCGCCCGTCCGCACCCCTCCGAGCGACGATCCAAGAACTCACCGACTCGTCGACAATCGCCAGGCGACCGCCCGCCTTCTGCCTTCCCCTGCAAGAACTCGACATCCTGCTCAACCACAGCACCAAGATCCCAGCAATCCTCGATACCGGCTCGCAGATCGTCGTCATTCGGCTCGACATCGTGCAATCGCTCGGAGCCCGCATCAACCCCCAACGCCTCATCGAAATGGAAGGAGCGAACGGCGCTATGAATTGGACAGTAGGCTGCGCAGAAAATCTCACTATTCAGGTCGGCGACGTGTCGCTCAAGATTCACGCCCACGTCGTCGAACACGCATCCTTTGGCCTCCTCCTAGGCCGGCCCTTTCAGCAAGTGGCTCTAAGCCGATTCGAAGACCTTCCCAACGGCGAGGTAGAATTTTCTGTGTGCGACCCAGCTGACTTCTCTCGAAGGGTATTCGTTCCCACTCGCCCTCGCGCCGGGCGAGCACCAGCAGTCAAGATACTCTCCATCATCGACTCCACACCCTCGCCGCCTCTTCCCGCACCCGAACAAGCCGCCGCGCGATATGCACTCCCTCCACTCCTGCCAATCGACCCAGCGACCCTCGTCCTTAAATACAAGAAAGTCGACAAGAAAGTGCGGCCTGTCCCCGCAACCCTTCCCGAAGAATTCCGCACCATCCGACGCATCCCTGAAGACCCCCTCCTCTCGCTTCCTCCATTGCCAACTCACCCACCCGACTTCACGCCAGGCGAACGCCTCACGCAAGAGCGCCTTGACGAACTCAACCTCAACCCCGACGACTTCCTCTGGCCCGAGGAACTCAAACTCGTGCGCCACATCCTCAAGCTCAACGAGCGCGCGCTAGCGTGGACGGAAGCGGAGAAGGGAAGGTTCAGCGATGAGTACTTTTCCCCTGTTAAGATCCCCGTCATTGAACACATCCCCTGGGCACACAAGAACCTTCCTATCCCACCAGGCATCCTCGAAGACGTCATCAAGATCTTTCGGGAGAAGCTCGCAGCGGGAGTATACGAGCATTCCGACGCTTCGTACCGCTCCCGTTGGTTCTGCGTGAAGAAAAAGAGCGGTGCTCTTCGACTCGTCCACGACCTCCAGCCGCTCAATGCCGTCTCAATCCGCAACTCCGGCGTTCCCCCAATCCCCGATCAAGTCATAGAAGCCATGGCAGGCCGCTCCTGCTACACAATACTCGACCTTTTCGTCGGCTATGACCATCGCACACTCCATGTCTCGTCGCGCGATCTTACCACTGTCCAATCCCCCATAGGAACCCTTCGACTAACACGTTTGCCACAGGGATACACCGGCGCCGTGCCAATATTTCACGGCGACGTTGTTTTTATTCTCGAGCCCGAGATTCCCGATCCCGCTCAGCCCTTTGTGGACGACACCGGCATCAAGGGACCGCCGACGCGCTATGAGACCGAGGACGGTGGGTATGAGACGATTCCCGCTAACCCACAGATCCGACGCTTCGTCTGGGAGCATCTCAACGATGTCCATCGCATCTTCCATCGCTTCCTCCGCGCCGGCGCCACCATCTCAGCCAAGAAGATCGCCATCGCCGTTCCCGAAGTTACCATCCTAGGCCACAAATGCAATTACGAAGGCCGCATCCCCGACGACTCCAAAATATCCAAGATCCGCGACTGGCCCGACTGCAAGAACCTCTCCGACGTCCGCGCCTTCTTAGGCATCACCGGATACATGCGTATCTGGATCAAGAATTATTCAGCAATCGCCAGGCCGCTCGTCAACCTCACCCGCAAAGGCGCACCCTTCACTTGGCAAGAAGAACACGAACACGCCATGCAAGAACTCAAGGACGCGATCGTCCAGTCCCCCGCTCTTATTTCCATCGATTACTCCACTGACCGCGCCGTATACCTCTCAGTCGACTCATCGGTACGCGGGGTAGGCTGGATCCTCGCTCAAGATTGCGCCGATGGACGCCGCCGCCCCTCTCGTTTCGGTTCCATTTCGTGGAACGAGCGCGAGTCGCGCTACTCTCAAGCCAAACTCGAATTATACGGTCTGTTCCGAGCCCTTCGCGCCATGCGTCTTTACCTCGTTAGCGTCCGCAATCTCGTCGTAGAAGTCGACGCAAGTTACATCAAGGGCATGCTCAGCAACCCCGACGTCCAGCCGAACGCCGCAATCAATCGCTGGATCGCGGCTATCCTCCTCTTCGACTTCAAGTTAGTTCACATCCCCGCCGACAAACACAAGGGACCAGACGGACTCTCAAGACGTGAGCCCGCTCCCGGCGAAGAAGAAGACGACGACCCCGAAGATTGGGTCGACAACGCGCTCGCACTCGGCACATGGGTGGTGAGCTGGCTCGATGCTTCCCCTTCTGACGCATACCCCACAGACGCCCTCGTTCTCTCGCTCGTGACAAGTGACGACGATGACGATGACTTCGCTCCTCAAAACCGCCCTCGCCGCGAACGCCGCCTTCCTGCGCGATTCCGCGACGGTGACTTCATCCCCTCCGACCCGACGCGCACTCCCAGCCGACTTCGACCATCTACCTCCGACGCCCCGTCAAGTCCCCCATATCCTCAACTCAACAACAACAACAATAACAACAATTCTCTATCCGACGACACCGACTCCGACAACAACAACAACAATAACAATTCTCGACCCGACGACAGCAACAACAGCAACAACAACAACAACAACAACAACAACAACAACAACAACAACAGCAACATCAATATCAACTCCAACATCCCCGACCTCGACGACCTCGATAACCCAAACATCGACCCCGATAGCGACGAACCCGTCAAGTTCTCCACCAGCGACAAAGCGAGCAAAGCCGACGCCGAAATCGAACGGATTCGCGAATACCTCCTCTCACGGCGCGCCCCCCTTGACTTACATACCGACGCGCTGACCCGTTTTATTAGCAGAGCCCATCGGTTCCTCATCGCAGAGGGACGACTTTGGCGACGACAGCCAAACGGACGGCACCAGTTATATGCCCGCCCCTCAGCCCGCTACACGCTCGTCCGCGATGCCCACGACAAGCTCGGTCACAAGGGCTTTTATTCCACACGCCGCGCCCTGCTCGATCGTTTCTGGTGGCCGGCCCTCGAAACCGATGTCAAGTGGTTCGTCAAGACATGCCACCAATGCCAGATCAGGCAGACCACAAAGTACCGACTTCCGCCCACCGTCGACGACCCCGCGCCGCTATTTCGCAAGGCGTATATCGACACCATGTTCATGCCGCCCGCAGGAGGATACAGGTACATTGTCCAGGCCCGATGCTCACTAACCGCTTGGCCCGAGTGGCGCGCGCTCCGCACAGAGACTGGCCGCACGATCGGCACTTTCATATTCGAGGAGATTTTGTGTAGGTGGGGAGCAGTAGGGGAGATCGTCACCGACAACGGCACCGCTTATGTCGCAGCTCTCGACTGGTTGGCAGACAGGTATGGGATCCGACACATCCGCATCTCAGCATACAACTCCCAGGCAAACGGCGTCGTCGAACGACAGCATCGCACAATCCGCGATTCGATTTTCAAGGCATGCGATGGCGACGAGTCCCGCTGGCCGACGATCGCCCCCTTCGCGTTCTGGGCTGATCGCGCCACCACCCGCAAATCGACCGGCTACTCCCCCTTTTTCATGGCACACGGTGTGGAGCCCATCCTTCCATTCGATATCATTCAAGCTACTTTCCTCGTTCCAGACCTCACCCAGCCGCTCTCGACTTCAGAACTCCTAGCCATCCGTGCTCGCCAACTCCAAAAGCGCCCCGACGACCTCGCAAGCATCCATGACTCCATCCTCGCCAGCCGCCACACCTCCGTCCGCCAGTTCGAGAAGCAACATGCGAACACCATACGCGACTTCAACTTTGCCCCGGGAACCCTCGTCTTAGTGCGCAACACCAACCTAAACATGGACAAGATGAAGCCGCGATACCTAGGTCCCATGGTCGTCCTCCGACGAACCCGCAACGGCGCATACCGACTCGCCGAGCTAGATGGCGCAATCTCACGACTACGCTACGCCGCCTTCCGACTCATCCCTTATCACGCGCGCTCACAATCCTTCATCCCAGTCACGCACATCGTCGGAGATGACGATCTTGAGTCCCTCGAGTACGACGACACTCCGATCGAAGACACAGAAGCACGCAACAACGAGTTGACCCAGGAGGGTCAAAATTTAAACCCCCCGGGAGGTGTAAGGATGGCACATGTGCTAGCCTTGGAAACGAGCTACGCACGCCACTTCACCGGATAGCGGAGCGTCCAGCTCGTTATCTCATCTCCGAGCCACATGATCCCGCGCCCCTCCGAACCATTGACCCGACTTCCCATGCCTCACCAACACCCTCGCCCGCTCGCATTGCCCATTTTCACTCACTCATCCCGCTCCCCCTTCGCTGCTCACCCCCGTTCCTCAAGATCGAGTCTTTTCCCCATTCAAAGTGAAGACGCCGCGCTCAACGAACCCCAAAAAGCACCACCGATCAACACGGATCCCTTCTCATCGCCCCGACCGACGCTCAAGCCCTCAAGAGCTCGCCGTGCACCGCACCTCGTTGATCACGACGTGGTCTGGACCACATCCATTTGGAAGGATTAGGACTGGAATAGGACTGGATTGGTTTCTTTTAGTATGTTTTATTATCTCCTTTAGACCCATTTGTCTTCGCTCTCCATTTCTCACCTTCCTTTTAGATTTTAGACTCGTTTTATGATACCGCCGCCCTCTCGCTCCCCTGCCGTCGCTGCGCTCGACGACACGCACCTCGTTTCACATCCTTAAAATTTTTCTTTGAACATCGGATTGCTCTCGTTTCGATTCACCGTCGCCGCCACGCTCTAGATCGCGACGATTTTCTCTTGTTCTCGACAACCTCACCCTCGATCCCGACGATCTTGCCTTGTTATCCCTTCACCCCATTTTTCTTGTAACTTAGACTCGTAGACTCGTACTCGATGTATAAAACACGCTGTTTGGCCTCGCCGAAAGGCAGGCAATCCTGGCCCCACTTCCTCTCTCTTTCCGTGTGCTTTTCTTCTCTCTTCCCGATCGCCCGCAAGCCCGACAATCCGCCCGCCCGACCAGAAGCCCGCCCGCCCGACCAGAAGCCCGCCCGCCCGACCAGCAGCCCGCCAGCCCGACAGCCTGACAGCCCGATTTCCCGAACCAACACTCGACAACCCCGTTTCGCGTCGAATCGCGAACCCGTACGCTTCCTTTTTTTTACCGTCAAGGCCCCACAAGATCGCAGCGCGACCGACCCCCTCGTTCGTGCAGACCCGAAAAAGTCGCAGACGAGAATCGTCCGCCTTTCGAACCTCAAAACCAACCCGCGCGTCCTCGGATCATTGAGACGCGACTCTAGTTTGATTCTCCTTCCTACCTATCCGAACTCACGCGTAGACACTACGTCTGCATCACATAATTGGCTGCCCCAGTGAGGCCGCGGATTTTATCCAAGTCCGCCGCCCTTTTTCCCTCTATTTTAGATCATTCTCTGCTCTTGGTTGCCCTCGGCAACCTCGCGCATGACCTCTAGACCTCAGCAAAGGGACCCTCGAGGACGTTTCACACGAAGCGTTCAACCCCAGCAAGCAGAAGACCAACAACCGCAAACTCCACGACTCCGAACAAGCCGATTCAACCAGTTCCAACGCCTTATCATCGCCGCGTCCACTCCAATTACAACAAGCATTCCAGTTTCGGAATACATAGCCAACATCGCCTCAGCGTTCCAACAACTGAGTTCACCCGAATCCGACACGCCCGCAACGGCTCCTACAGCGGCTCAACCAGGACGCGCTCCATCTCCCTTACGTTTCGTTCCACCACCGCGCTACGCGACTGACCCACCCCTACCTCGTCCAGATTTCGACGCACCCGGATCGGACGACTCCTCGCCGCGCGCACCATCACCTAACCCTCCACTCGAAATCGCAAACTTCGACATCCCTCAACAACCCGAACCCATCCCGGACACCAACGAGCAATCCTCTTCCAACGAAGAACTCTCATCCGACGAAGAACAACTCGAACCCCAAGACCTACCGCCCCTTCCTCCTCAAACTCGAACGTCGCTCCAGTCCACGCGCCGAAAACCGTCACCGCCACTCCCACCGATTCCCAACAATACCACTTCAACTATGGCACAAACTTTAGGTGTCGCAACCATGCCGTCCGCGCGATCCAAACTCGCGCCTTGCTTTTCCGGCGAGATCGAGCATCCGATCGAGGACTTCCTGGAGGAGTACGAGGGGATAGCGGACAAGCATGGGCTCTCGGAGCGAGAGAAGGTGGAGACGATCATCCGGTATGTCATCCGCTCCGAGCGACATGTTTGGAAATCGTTGTCAGGATACGCCGACCGCGACTGGGACGAATTCCGCGCCCAACTCTGCAAAGAGTACGTCAATCCCTCGGCCGAAGGTCAGTTTTCAAGACAAAAGCTGATCGACTTCGCCAACAAATACGCCCGCAAACGCATGCAAGACGAAGCCGACGTCCTCAATTACCACCGACAATACAACACGCTCAGCAAAGTTCTCCTCGACTCCGGACGAATCACCAGAGGCGAGCACAACGCCATCTACTGGCGCGGTTTCCATCCGGAAGACCAACTCGCTCTACGCGAACGCCTCATCGCTATGGACCCCAGCAGGCCGAAAGGACGGGCCTTCGAGCTTGAAGACGTGCTCGCCACCGCGCGTGCGGTCTTCTCAGGTGATGATGACTTCTTATTACAGGATCCGCCCCCTCGACGACACGAGTCCGACCGTGCATGAGAGCGAAGGACGGAGCGCGACATGCGTGACCAGCGGGAGACAGATCGCGACGGACGCGCCCCCAAGCGCGGACGGGCACGCGAGACTCCTTCCTTCGAAGATCAAGAGTCGGGTGACGAAGACGCCCCGTACAGCGACCAAGAACAAAACTCAAAACGAGGTCACCGGCACTCGTCGCCGCGGATCGAGACCAAGACCGTCCGATTCAAGGACAATCAACACGAGGATAAGGAGTTGGAGGATCTTATAGGTCAGCTCCATGACCTCTCGGTACGAGATCGAGACTACGCCATCATCTATGCGCGATGCGCGTCCCGTTTCCCTAACGCCCTGATGGGCATACCCAAGCCAGGGTACAGAGACACCTCAGCCACCGCCGCCTACTCGTACCAAGCCACATCGCCGCCTCCTCCACCACCGCAGTCTTGGAGCACACAAGTCCCGACATCGGCTCCTGCTCCGACCACCTCACACTCAAACATCAGCACCGCCGCGAATTTCTTTCGCTTTGGACCCCGCCCCGAGACCTGCGTTTTCTGCCGCGCTCAGGGACACCGCGTTCGTGCATGCGCCGCCGCAGGTGAGTACGTCAAAACCGGGCGTGCCACCATCATCGACGACCGAATCCACCTGCCAAACGGACAACCCATCCCATTCGACGGCTCGAGACAAGGACTTAAGGCCAGTATTGATGCATGGCTGACTTCACAGAACCCCCCCACGACTTCGGCACAAACGCGTGCTGTGTTCACCCGGGACGCTCCACCGCACTTCGACGCACGCAACAATTCCACCAGTCGGATCGAGGAGGTAATGGAGAGCCACATTCTACAAATCAAAAACACCGCATCCGAAGAAGAAGAAGAAGACGCCTTCTCACACGACATTTTCGAAGTATTCGCGGCCGAGAAGAAGAAGCGCGGGGACAAGCCCAGCAAGGCCCCGGAGCTCTCGGCGCCCCCTCCGACGACTCAAGTCACCACCGCCGACTCCAGTAACCCCCGACCCAACGCGCAGTTCCGATACCAGTCCAACGCCGAAGATCAACAACTCGTATCGGAACTCGAAGACTATCTCATGAAGGGCAAGCTTTCCCTCACCACTCCAGCTCATGTTTTCGCCGCCAGTCCCGCTATCCGCAAAATCATCTCCGAGAAGATCCGGGTAAGACGAGTCGAAACTAACGAGTATGAGATCGTAGATGCGAGATGTCCTCGCCCGTCTGCACCCTCCCGAGCGACGATCCAAGAACTCACCGACTCGTCGACAATCGCCAGGCGACCACCCGCCTTCTGTCTTCCCCTACAAGAACTCGACATCCTGGTCAACCATAGCACCAAGATCCCAGCAATTCTCGATACCGGCTCGCAGATCGTCGTCATTCGTCTCGACATCGTGCAATCGCTCGGAGCCCGCATCAACCCCCAACGCCTCATCGAAATGGAAGGAGCGAACGGCGCTACGAATTGGACAGTAGGCTGTGCAGAAAATCTCACTATTCAGGTCGGCGACGTGTCGCTCAACATTCACGCCCACGTCGTCGAACACGCATCCTTTGGCCTCCTCCTAGGCCGGCCCTTTCAGCAAGCGGCTCTAAGCCGATTCGAAGATCTTCCCAACGGCGAGGTAGAATTTTCTGTGCGCGACCCAGCTGACTTCTCTCGAAGGGTCTTCGTCCCCACTCGCCCTCGCGCTGGACGAGCACCAGCAGTCAAGATACTCACCATCATCGACTCCACACCCTCGCCACCTCTTCCCGCACCCGAACAAGCCGCCGCGCGATATGCGCTCCCTCCACTCCCGCCAATCGACCCATCGACCCTCGTCCTCAAATACAAGAAAGTCGACAAGAAAGTGCGACCCGTTCCCGCAACCCTTCCCGAAGAATTCCGCACCATCCGACGCATCCCTGAAGACCCCCTCCTCTCGCTTCCTCCATTGCCAACTCATCCGCCCGATTTCACACCAGGCGAACGCCTCACGCAAGAGCGCCTCGACGAACTCAACCTCAACCCCGACGACTTCCTCTGGCCCGAGGAACTCAAACTCGTGCGCCACATCCTCAAGCTCAACGAGCGCGCGCTAGCGTGGACGGAAGCGGAGAAGGGAAGGTTCAGCGATGAGTACTTTTCCCCTGTTAAGATCCCCGTCATTGAACACATCCCCTGGGCGCACAAGAACCTTCCCATTCCTCCAGGTATCTTAGAAGACGTCATCAAAGTATTCCGGGAGAAACTCGCCGCGGGTGTATACGAGCACTCCGACGCCTCGTACCGCTCACGTTGGTTCTGCGTGAAGAAAAAGAGCGGTGCCTTTCGACTCGTCCACGACCTCCAGCCGCTCAATGCCATCTCAATCCGCAACTCCGGCGTTCCCCCAATCCCCGATCAAGTCATAGAAGCCATGGCAGGCCGCTCCTGCTACACAATACTCGACCTTTTCGTCGGCTACGACCACCGCACCCTCGACATCGCATCCTGCGATCTTACCACTGTCCAATCCCCCATAGGAACCCTTCGACTAACACGTTTGCCACAGGGATACACCGGCGCCGTGCCAATATTTCACGGCGACGTTGTTTTTATTCTCGAGCCCGAGATCCCCGACCCCGCTCAGCCCTTTGTGGACGACACCGG
>QFFA01002244.1:0-10675 GCA_003316565.1 Russula foetens | reverse complement strand
ATGTACGTAGCTACCTGACTTTTGTATAGACAAATTTATGGGCATATTACCCCTGCCCACAGCCGTGACAGCCTTCATCAATCGATTGTGTCTTAGCAACCGCTAGCGGCTGTGATGAACATCATATTGTCGTTATTATACCTACGACTAGACTATTGAGGAGTTACCTCCAGTTACTGCGGGAGGTTTTCCCTGATGGAGGCCCCTGAAGGACGCTCAAGACCTGGTCGGCGCTTTTCAAATATGAACCAAGGAATAGCACACAGCACTGTGAAACCTCGATAAGGTGTACAAGAACCTATGAATTAGCGTGAAAACGAACACCATACGCCACCGGAGAACGCGAGAAGCACGCTGAATGCCATCGTATTATTTTCTACACTCACGTCCGACTTGACAGCCCTTAAGATACCGACCATGATACCGAGAATGAAGACTTCCCCGGCAGAACTCACGACGAACGAAATGTTAGAAACACGATTGCGTTCCAATGATTCAAAACGGAAGTGTTCGTCAAAGCTAACTTGGGCAGTGAGTCGATGGTCGAAGGATATACGACGCAAATAGTACACACGACTTTGATCCATGTTCTGCTTCATTTGCAGAAGCTTGAACCTCAGGGAGATTCCGGACCAGGCCTGGGAACGCGGCACCCCAGAACGTGAGACAACACTTGGCGACCGATTAGCAGCTGGGTCGACGAGAAGCTTCGGATGGTACCGACCTGATATGATGTCACTGGGACAAAGATACATGACATGGCAGAACGGGAGCAAAGGACTTACAGCCGAGGATATATAAAACGATGGCCATGGGCCATTGGGATGGGTGTTGAACGCCGAGCCAAGCAAACGAGACGCCAACCGACAGAATCGTGAAGGCAATTAATATATTCGGCCTGTTGTTTAACGGTCAACGTTTGTCCATAGCCCTTGGTGGGCTTTGGTTAACGCATACCTCCACGTCCCATAGTCCGCCCAAGCGCCGATCACTAGCAGCAGGATTGCCTGAATAGCAAAGCTAATCCCATTTGTAAGGAGGATAATCGAATTGACTGCACATAGAAGAGAAAAATAAAGAGAAAGGTCTATTCGTAAGCAAGCCGAGCTCGACCAAAGAGGGAGGATGAGGGAGAAGGACAGACCGTCGCGTGCGTAGCCAAGGTAGGGTAACACACAATTCGTCTCGTTGCCGCAAGGTTCGGTAAATGGTGGGTAGCTCAGGTCATAGCCTGCAAGGTAGAGAAGATTTTGGAATTGGGACGGGCCCAAATTGAAGCCGGAGAGTCCATTGTTGCCCTTCAAGTTTTGGCAACGATAGGGAACAGTTAAAATCACAGGAGGAGAATACGCACCACGTAATATAAATAAAAGCACCAGAGCTCTCTGCGTGATGTTGTCCATTCTCCTAGACAACTTTCCCTCGGAGATGGCACACTGATCTTGGAGTCCCGTCCGTCTACATCGCCTTGGCCACTTTTGGAATCCTGAGTAATGCCATCCATGATGGGGGACACGGGGAGGAAAGGAAGGAGTTCTGTTGAGAACCATTGCTTTTCAATGTTTCTGTGATGGTAGTCACCGCCAAGCAACTTGCTTCGCGAAGGTCGGTGAACACCAAGTCAAAGTGGTTCTGCCATTCCCAATCATGGTCGACACGTACCCGATTGCAACATGTGATCAGCTGTTATCAATAAAACTTGCTATCTCGGTATCAGAGAGCACCTATTCCGTGAGCAATGGCGGTAGTTATGCTCATTGTTTTGCTAAACCTCTCAGTGGGTCGGCCATTCGCAAATTCAATTGAAAGCGGTAGCTTATGTAAGAGTAGCGGTAGCACGTGTCGCCTGCTCCTAAACAACTTTGAAACACCGTTGATCTCTTCCAATTCCTCAACGTCCTCAACCATAGTCAACTTTGAAAATGTCAGACTTCTTCCGAAATCTCAACGCATGCAAAGAACCAGGCCCTCTTCGACAGCGCTTTACAAGCACGCTACAAGCACGCGAAACGAAAACTGGGAAGGGGGGTTCCTGCCGTTCTCCCTATGATATTATTATCACACTGCATCAGCAAGTCCCAGCGTCTGACCAACCTGGGAGCAGTAATGAGAGGTTGACAAGGCAGCTGTGTCCTACCATGAAAGTCATTGGCGCGTTTTCTGGAGAGGGTTGGTGGACTTCAGTGGGTGCGCAATTTTGATCAGGGTTATCCGAAACGTTGGCGATCCCTTACTATATTTGCTTGTCAATCTTGCTTGGCGTTCTGATGAGTTTACCTAAATAGGATAGCTCTCCGTCGCCGCCCCTCATTTCCCAAATCATACCACGGAGCTCCGTCCTCAATAATCACCAATCCCCACCAGATGCAAGCCCTCCAACTCCTATGTCATAAAGGACTATGCTCTCTTCGGCACCATTCGCGGATCTCACTCGCAATTTGATGAGCGGGAATTTACAACCCACTCGATTTCCCCAAGTGCGGTCATCGCCACCGCCACCGCCACGATCGCCACCATCACGGTAATTGCAGCAAGAATGGTAGCGGCGGTTTCGCCCTTCTCCAATGACACGACCTAGACTGTGTCTTGCGGTATATGATAACCTCTGAGTATGGGTACACCTCAGTTCCCACTATGCTTGCCCCCGCAGGCGAAGGAATCGCTACGACTTACGAGGTACGTTTGGTCCCGCACTTGGGGCTCGATGGAGTGGATAACTGTCCCTGGCACGGATTCGTTGGCCAGAATATGAATGTCCAACTGATCCTGTCCTTGATCATGAGTGAAATGCGGTTGAGGAAAACAGGACAATCAATGAGGGTACTGCACATGGGTGAATCATGACACGTGGGCTTTTCAATGACGGGTATCCGCAATGGTTCAGGGGACAGCTGAAATGTACTTTGTACTTTTCAAGCCAGGTTGATTATTCAGCGTACTAGCAATGTCAATGAGGCAGGGGCGACTTGTCCCTGCGCCCCCTCAATTCGTGCTTCTCCTTCTCACTCCGTCCTCCTGCATTCCCCCACCGCAGTCACTATGTCACGGGCAGAAGTTCGTCGGCATACGAATTACCAGACCATCTTCGACAGTGCTTTAAAAGCCTATAGAAACAAAACTGGGAAAGACCTGTCCTCGGATCCACTATTTCACAGACTCGAGACCTGCCGTTCTCCAGATGATATTATTACCGTACTGCGACAGCAAATTCCTGCATTCGACCAATCTGCTAGTAGTCGTACAGATGAAGATTTGAAGCTGACGAGATGGTTGGGTCCTACCGTGAAAGTCGTCGATGCGTTTTCTGTGGCCATTCGTGGGACTATTGGTCCGGTAAGCCGCACAGCGTATTAGGTGACCAGCCTCTGAATCTGCAGACGGATATTTATTCTACAGGCATGCCTACCTGCACTTATGGTCTTCACGGGAATAGGCATCCTCCTCTCAGTAAGTATCGTATTCCCATCAATTCCATTCCCGGTTGGTTGTGACGCCGGAATACTAAGGCCGCAAATACTGTCAGCGCTATGCGAGATGATCTCCTTCATCTCTTTGAGCGCATCGAGCATACCTTCAGACGGCTGGAGGTCTATGTTGAAGTTCCACCGACTGCAGGGATGACAGACGCAATCGTGAATGTCATAGTAGAAGTACTTCATATCCTTGCCATCGTGACAAGAGAGATTAAGCAGAGTCGTACAAGTGAGTCGAGGCTTGCGACTGATCCGCTCGATCGACTGATCGTTTTCCAGAAACATTTGTGACGAACCTAGTGGGGAGAAAAGACATCGAGGATGCGTTGCAAAGGCTCGAAATTTTGATGAGAGATGAGGCTAGAATGGCAGGTGCGGAAACCCTGAAGGCTATTCACGGTGTTGGTGACAAGGTTGGGGACGAGGTGCACGGCATACACGGTGCCGTAAAGGCTGTCGAGGACAGAGTGAGGGGTGTCGAGGGAATGATACAGGGTGTCGGGGATATGCTACAAGATGTCGATAACAGAGTAAAGGGTATTGGCGACATCGCCACAATAGGTAAGCAGAAATGAACGTTCCATTTCCTCTTCTCTTCTGTCGACGCTTATATCGTTACGTGTCAAAAACAAACAGCACGTCAGATGGCGGACTACCTCGACGCGATGGCTCCAGAAAGTCTGAAGACCACGAATGAGACTGTTAACAAACCAGAGGTCGTAGACAACAACGTGCAGGGTATAGTCGATGCCGCGGAAAGTGTCTCAGACAGAGAAACGATAGTCGACGACGTACAGGACTCTACACAGGAGATCGAGGCTAGAGCCATTGATGGTGCGCAGATCTTTACTAACATCCCAGTCATCTACACGATTACTGAGCGTTAGCGTTACATATATTTAGGTACTGAGAACATATTTCTATCGATAGCAAGCAAGTTTGATGATGCAGGCCGTTCGTCATCTCGTCACCGCGCCTTTAGCTAAGGGGTGCTCAGATACTCTCACACTCACAGTGATGAAGTTGAAACAAGAAGCCGCGGATTGGCTCTCACCGCCAGATCCCTCCTTAAATTACCAAATTGCACGTGACACGCGTCACAGGGGTACTGCAGCGTGGTTCATCAGAAGTAGCACTTTCATGGGTTGGATACAATCCGGTTCATTAGTGTGGATCCACGGAAAGCGTATGATCTTTGCCGTCGCGTCAACGGTGTGACAACTGACTGGGAATTTCATAGCGGGCTGCGGCAAGACTGTCCTTACGTATGTCACATGATTCGGTGTTTTCTTATCGCTTATCAACTATCACCAGCTCGGCAATTATTCAGAATATAGAACGCGTCTCGAAAACTGGGACATCACACTTGGCCTACTTCTTTTTTGATTTCAAGGACACTGGAAAGCAAGATGCCCGTTCTTTCCTCTCTTCCATCCTCGTACAGCTCAGCAACAGGGCTACCTCTTTCTGCGACATCCTTCTCGAGTTTTATTCGACACACCAACGTGGCTCGCAACAGCCTGGTGACAGGGAACTCATGCAGTGTCTCGAGAAGATGCTGAGATTTCCAAGAAAGGAACCAATATTCGTTATTGTAGATGCCTTGGACGAATGTCCTGACCCTTCTGGGTTGCAATCAACGCGTGCAAAGGTTCTTGAGCTCGTCCAGACCCTGGTCGGGTTCCACCTCCCGAATTTACGTATTTGCGTCACAAGTCGTCCCGAAATCGACATCCGAAATGTTCTCGAACCCTTGACGTCGGCAAAAAGCCGGATATCCCTTCACGACCAAGGCGGACAAAAGAAGGATATTGCCGACTATGTCCGTTCCGTGGTGTACTCGGATAGAAAGATGATGAGCTGGAGGGAGAAAGACAAGGTGTTGGTAATCAAGACGCTTTTGGAGAAAGCTGATGGAATGTAAGGGCGGCGTCCTTTCCTTATAAAATATTCTGATATTTTAGAATAGGTTTCGATGGGTTTCGTGCCAAGTCGAAGCCATACGCCGCTGCCTTGCACCGAGCGTGCGACGCGTTCTCGAAGAGTTGCCCGAAACGCTAGACGAGACCTATGAACGGATACTACAGGAAATTCCAAAAGCGAACCGAGAACACACACACCGGCTCTTACAATGCCTGATGGTGGCCATGCGTCCTCTTTGTGTCCAGGAGCTAGCCGAAATCCTTGCGGTTGAATTTAGTCCAGCTGAGGGGATGGCGAGGTTGACCGAGGACTTGCGGTGGGAGGACAAAGAACAAGCTGTCCTGTCAGCGTGCTCCAGTTTGGTCTCGGTTGTCGATTTTCAGAATTCCCGAGTGGTTCACTTCTCCCATTTCTCGGTCAAAGAGTTCCTTGCATCAGATCGCCTCTCCGTATCGACGGTGGATACCTCGCGTTATCATCACATTCTTCTCGAATCGGCGCATACCATCATGGCCCAAGCCTGTATTGCTGTGTTACGCTCTTTAGAACTCCCTCTCGACAAAGAGGGAATAATGAGGTTCCCTCTCGCGGATTATGCTGCAAAACATTTTGCCGATCACGCGGAGTTCGGGACCGTGGTATCACACATAACGGATGGAGTCGATTATCTCCTTGATGCAGACAAGCCGCACTATGCGGCATGGATGTCCCATATAAACTCCTCCTGGTCGAAGGAGAAGAATCCTGGGCGGCCCAAAGCTTCGCCCTTATATCATGTTGCGGAACTTGGGTTTTATAGCTTGGTTCGCCACCTCGTCTTGAAACGCCCACAGGACGTGATGGCTACGGGTGGCGCTCATGGGACTCCAATTCATGCCGCCTTACACCAGCGACACTTCAACGTCTTTTGGCTACTCCTTACGCACAGCATGGGCAAGGATATCCGGGACTTCGATGGCCGGACTCCATTGCACGTGGCAGTAATTAACGGCCTCATCGAAGTCACTCAAATGATCATCGAGTTGGAGCGGAGTGTGGATATCAACGCCCGGGACAATAACGGCTGGACCCCACTTCATCATACAATCGATACACACTCACTTGTCGATGACAAGAAGTTGAGCACCATGCAGTTCTTATTGGAACACGGAGCAGATGTAGGAGCACAGGATAACGATTTATCGACACCGCTGCATCTCACAGCCAAGAACGGACAACTCGTCGCTGCACAGCTATTGCTTCAACATGGCGCAAATATTCAGGCGCGGGACAGCAATTCCTGGACACCACTACACTGTGCATCGTGGGCTGGGTACCCTGGAATCATACCACTCTTACTAGGACACGGTGCGGATGTCGAAGCCCAAAACAATGACCAGAACACCCCACTACATCTTTCAGCACAGCGGGGGAAGCTCACAGCAGTGCAAACGCTGCTTCAGAATCGCGCAAGTATTCATGCGCGTAATAAAGATTCTAGGACAGCACTTCACGAAGCGTCGTTCCACGGGAATTCCGACATAATACGGATTTTGGTTCAGCAGGGTTCCGACTTGGAAGCACAAGATACCGACCAGAGCACACCGCTACATCTAGCATCACGCCAGGGGCAACTCACGGCAGTGCAGGCGCTGCTCGCGCATCATGCAAGTCCTCATATGCGGAATAAGAATTCCTGGACACCACTCCATGAAGCATCTCTCTACGGCTATCCCGACGTCATACAGCTCTTACTGGAGTCCGACGCCAACTTAGAAGCGCAAGATGGCGACAAGAACACCCCATTACATCTAGCAGCGTGGAAGGGGAACCTTACTGCGGTGCAGGTGTTGCTGGAGCATTGTGCGGATACGCATGCGCGAAATACGAACTCCGGGACACCACTCCATTCTGCGTCATTCTATGGGTATCCCGACTTAATACAGGTCTTGCTGAGGCACGGCGCCGATCTGGAGGTTCAAGATAGTGACCAGAATACCCCACTACATCTAGCAGCGCACCAGGGAAAGCTTATGGCAGTCCAGGTTCTAGTCGAGAATCACGCAAGTGTTCACGTGCGGAATAAAAATTCCTGGACACCACTCCACCATGCATCATTCTATGGATATCCAGACATAATACAGATGTTGTTAAGGCATGGCGCAGATCTGGAGGCAAAGAACAATGACCGGAATACCCCACTACATCTAGCAACATGGCAGATGCGGCTCACTGCGGTGCAGGTGTTACTCAGGCATGATGCAAATCTCGATGTGCGGAATATGAATTCCTGGACACCTCTCCATCAAGCATCGCTCTTTGGGTATCCCGACATCATACCGCTGTTATTGAAGCGTGGCGCCAACATAGAAGCACAAGATAGCGAACAGAACACCTCGTTACATCTAGCAGCATGGCGAGGAAAGTTCACAGCAGCACAGGTGCTGCTTGACCATCATGCAAATCTTCACGCGCGGAATACTAATGGCGGTACACCACTCCATTCTGCATCAGTATATGGGTATCCCGACATCGTACAGCTCTTGATTGAGCACGGTGCGCCTCTAGAAACACAAGATACCGACAAGAACACCCCGTTACACCTAGCAGCACGGCAGGGGAAGCTCGAGGTGGTGAAGATGTTGCTTAAGCACCGTGCAAATATTCACGCTCGAAATAGGAATTCTGGGACACCCCTCCATTCCGCGGCGTTCCATGGGCATTCCGATATAATTCAGCTCTTGTCGCAGCACGGCGCCGACGTGGAGGCACAGAACAGTGACCAGAACACCCCGCTACATCTAGCAATATGGCAGGGGAAGCCCGTGGCAGTGCAGATGCTACTCGAGCATCATGCAAGCCTTCATGTGCGGAACAAGAATTCTTGGACACCACTTCATAAAGCATCGCTCTATGGGTATCCCGATATTATACAGCTCTTGATGGAACATGGGGCCGACCTGGAAGCACAAGATAGCGGAAATAATACTCCGCTTCATCTAGCAGCAGGGAAAGGGAAGCTCACAGCAGTGCAGATGTTACTTAAGCATCACGCAAATCTTCGCGCGCTAAATAAGAATTTCGGGACACCACTCCATTCTGCATCATTCTATGGATATCCTGACATAATTCAGCTCTTGGCGGAGCACGGTGCTGACTTGGAAGCCCAGGATTGCGACCTAAACACTCCGCTGCATCTTGCATCACAGCAGGAGAACCCCGCGGCAGTGCGCGTGCTACTCAAACATCATGCAAACCTTCACGCACGGAATAAGAATTCCCGGACACCACTCCATCAAGCATCGTACCATGGGCATCCTTGTATAATAAAGCGCTTGGTCGGGAAGGGGGCGGAACTGGAGGCACAAGACACCGATCAGAACACCCCGTTACATCTGGCAGCACGAGAAGGGAAACTCGCGGCCGTGCAAGCCCTAGTCAAGCACCACGCAAGTACTCATGCGCAGAATAAGAGCTCCGCGACACCACTCCATTCCGCATCATGTTATGGTCATCCCGACATAGTACCCTTCTTGCTGGAGCACGGGGCCGACCTGGAGGCCAAAAATATGTATCAGAACACCCCGCTACATCTCGCAGCAATGCAGGGGGAGTTCACGGCAGTGCAGGCGCTTCTTGAACGCCACGCGAATGTTTGCGCGCGCGGTAATAACTCCTGGACGCCACTACATTTTGCAGCCTTTTACGGGTATCCCGACACCATACGGCTCTTGCTGAGGAACGGCGCTGATCTGGAGGCAAATGATAGCGACAAGAATACCCCACTACATCTCGCAGCACAGCAAGGGAAGCTCGAGTCAACAACGGCCCTGCTAAAGCATCATGCAAGCCCTCACGCGCAGAATAAGAATTCTGCGACACCTCTTCACCAAGCATCATTTTATGGGCATCCAGACACAATAAAGCTTTTGCTGAAGCACGGGGCTAGCTTGGAGACGAAAAATATCCCCCAGAATACCCCGCTACATCTAGCAGCAATGCAAGGAAAGCTCTCAGCAGTGCGGGTGCTGCTCGAGTTCGGCGCGAGTATCCATGCACGCAGTCGTAACTCCTGTACTCCACTTCATGAAGCATCGTTTCATGGGCATCTCGACATAATACAGCTCTTAGTGGAAAAATACGCTGACCTGGAAGCACGAAATGACGATGAGAACACTCCACTGCATCTAGCAGCGGTGCAGGGCAAGTTTTTGGCCGCCCAGCGGCTGATCGAAAGTGGTGCGATCGTTCGTGTGCGGAATAAAATCGGTCGGACACCACTCCACCATGCATCATTCTATGGGTATCCCGACGTCATCCAACTCTTATTGGAACGTAAAGCGATTGTGGATGCGCAAGATGACGAGCGTGCGACTTCACTGCATTTGGCGGTGCTTAACGGGAAAATAGAGGCCGTCCGACTTCTGCTCAACGCCGGTGCAAGCCTTCATGCCCGGAATAAGAATCGTCAAACTCCATTCCATATAGCTTCGGCAACAGGGAACCAGGGGATTATAGAGCTATTCGACGAAAATAAATGAGTATGAGTGGCATACTAGCCCGGCCCGGAAACGCCGGGGAGTGGTCTTCGCCCAACTGTCTGAGTTCGTAAATTTCATGGCCACTCTTGATGGGTTATTTACTCAATTGCTCCCAGGTACGACCGAAACAATCCACCAACGCTCTAGTGTTTTCAAAATGTACTCAAGGGTTTGAGTATTTATTTAAGGCCTTTATTACTACACAAACAGCGGAGCTAGCGGAACGTCATTTGTAGTTCCTCCTGAGTTGTGAGGACTTTGGTCTTGAATGCCTATAACGACGCTGACACCATGGTTTTTAGTGGGGCCAAATTCCTAGTTAAGACGGAAGCAAGCCCGTCGAACACCGGGAGGCGAGCCGTTTTTAGTTCAGCCAGTGGGTGGGCGATCCCGGACACAACTTTTTCACGCGAGTCAACCATACAATTAGCGGCGGTTAGGAAGCATAAAACAGAGAACGAAGCATGTGGGTTGCAAAAGGTTGTGTTAAAGCGGGTATGGAGTATAAGCGTTTAGGGGAGTTTCTTGCCTATAGTCTATCTAAGTGTCAACAATTAGCACCGAGACCGCCTGGATGATAAAGCCAATTCCGTTTGTGAAGAGGACGACCAAGCTGGCTGTGCGTACTAAAAGAAAATAAAAAGAAAGAAGGCAGTTGAACCATACGCAACTCAGCACGACAGATGAAGAAAGATCACGGAGTAGAGAAAGACGAACAGTACTAGTTGCGGATGTGGCCCAGGTTGGATAGCACGCAGT
>QFFA01002230.1:0-27291 GCA_003316565.1 Russula foetens | reverse complement strand
CCCGCACGAGCCCGACCTCAGTCGCGAGCACCGCACTGTGTTACGAGATTTTTCACACACTCCTGATGAAAGGAGAGCAAGGCATTGGCACAGGCTTCAATCAAACAACATACAGTCTCTCAACACACACCAACTCGCGCACAATCGCACCATAGCGTATCACCTCATCTTGACTCATTAATGGATCTCTTCGCGATACTCTCCTTCGTCTCCTTTGAAGCTCCCGAGCACGAGCCTGCGGGTACTACTCCCACCGAGGCCATCCCTGCTAATCAGTGTGATGGCGGTGGAAACGGCTATTGCGTTGTCGCATAGGCACCCGTTCCACAACAATCTTGGAACCACTAGCCTGAGTATGTTCCACCTTGACACCATTTTCGCTTTTTGGGTCTCGTTTTCTGATTGTTCTGTACAGATACATCAATTTTGTTGCCTTTGCCGCCGGGGATGTCCTTTTAACTACGAGGTTTCTTGCCTTTTCATGGTGTACAGAACCATACGTAGCCCCCTTGCGTATATACATGTTGCCGTCTCTGGTGTATTACATGTGTAGGATGTAGTAACCCAAATATCCCACCATGACATGGAAGTTATCGACGTGTAACATCATGATGTACTGCAGTGCTATCGACGAGCACCGCGGAGCGCGGTGAATGCGCGCCAGGGTGATCATGATACCATTCCGTTGCGGGACGCAAGACGATTGCTGTGAGCAGAAGGTTGGGCCCAATCGTGACTTTGGATTTCGTTTGTGAATCTGCAGCTGACATAGGCTGACATTCCGAGTCTGACTGTGTGTTTCTCTCTCATCATCATCAGTCTCAGGCTCCGGACAAAGACCGCCGAGTCATTTCCTTTTCTTTTGGGACGGTCAGACTACAGTATCGTCATACGCTCTTGTGGCGTTCCTACACCGCCTGCATCCCCGCGCGCCAAACCTGACACACTTTCGACTTTCGGGGCTCCTCGCGTTCGATTATGACATGGCGTGGGCGCTGCTCGCCGAGCGCAGGGTCATCCCCGTGCAGTTCCCACCCCTATGCGAGTGCCAGTGGACAGCCGAGCCACGTGCCGGGCCTGTCGATTGGTAGCGCTTCTCCCGCTGCCTGGAAAGCTCCATTGTCTGGTCGTGCAGCCCGCGCAGTCCCCGCCTGCGCCTGAACAGCTGTGCTGGTGTTTTTCGGGGCCTCACCGTGTGGACGACATGACGCGCAACGAGATGGCGCACGAGTCGTATGTGCGTGGTTGTCGTCGTGGGGGAGGCGTGATGGGATACGAAGACAACCGGTACGGTGATGAATTTCCGCATAGCAAATGTTGTAGTTGTAGACGTCGAACCTGAGGTAAGCGACTTGGTTTCATATACCCCCGTTGCAGTTGGTCATGTATTTATTATTAGGGAAAAGAAATAGTAAAGCCAAGTGGTGGTGGCCATGTTTTGCTCTTATGAGTGAGCCGGGTGGGGCCGCTGGTTCGATTCTGCGCAAGTGCAAAATTGTCTTCTTCATCCATGTGAGCCCATAGGCCCCTGATATGTTTCTTTTGTCAGTAGCCTGTCTCCATGTCATATATTTAAAAAATTTCTACTACTTTCTTCCACTGTGTTCGGGACGTATAGGATGCTGTGGGCACGTGCACGCACGCTCGGCTTTTGGTGACGCGGAGCGGAGAGTGCGTTCCGTCTTGGCGTATACTTCAAGTTCTCATACTCCTAAGGCATTGGAATTTTTAACGTGCTCTTTTTTGCGTTATGCCGGTTTTTCCTCTGTCTCCAGAATTTCAAATGGGCCAAATGAAGATTTCCAACAGCTCACTCTTCAAGGTAGCAAACCTCCCCTCTGTCGGGCCCACTCTGGGCAGCACCTGAAGTTGCACCTGCTCTGACGCGGAGTCTCGCGCCCACCCCCGCATTTGCTCTCCTTCAAGCTCCCTTGCAGTGTCACGTTGACTTCGCGCTCGCCCTCTCGCGGCGGCGTCTCGAATTCATGCCCGGCCTCACCTTGTGGCATTTCACGCCCGCGACCTGCCTCACCATACGCCGCGCTTGCCCTTTCGCAGCGGCCACTCGACTCGTGCTCGACCTCGTCTTGCGCTGGCGTTTCATGCCCACATTCCGCCTCGCCATACGCCCCGGGCTCGAGTTTTGCAGTGGTGATTCTTTCAACCCCACCAGCGAATTCGACGGCGGCGGTGCCTTCGGCCAGGTCTTCAAAGAGACACCTTTGTTTACTTGCGATCAACGCTTTTCTCCAGTATGCTCACAGGCCAGGAGCTCCTCCCCTCATGCCGCGCAGACAAGTGTACCACCTTGTACCCCTCGCCGTATTGGCTCGCCGCGCTCGATGTCCTCAACACAGGCGACAACCTCCTCTACCAAACAAATGGCAGGGACACCACCTCATCAGACTCCACAAACAGCATCAACGACTCGCGCGTAGCGATTGCATGGGGTCGTGCTCTTCGCGCTTGACTACGAAGCAACGAAAAAACGACAGTCAACCCTCAACCTCACCCTCAGCCGCGACTGCAGCCGCAACCGCAGCCGCAACCGCAATTGCAACCATACGCCTATCACCCGGGCCACCACCACTGCCACCACCACCGCCTATACCTACCCCCCCGGCCCCACACCTCACACCCGGCCTGCGCTACCACCCGCGCTCGCTGCTCGTGGCCATCGCTTCAATGCACACAGCGGACGGCCTCGCGCACATGCGCGCGCCACTACACAGGAATTCCTTACCATGGCCGTCGTGCAGCCAGAGGCTTTAGGTCCGGTTCTTTCAGGTTCGGGTTCGAGTTCGGGGAAATTTGCGAACTGGACCCGAAGTCCGGTTCTTGGTTCGGGAAAATTTGCCCCGAACCGGACTGAACCGGACTTTGGCAACACTACCGTGAAGCCTCTACTTATGGCCCCAATTGTCTTAGTCAAAATCTCGTTCTGATACAGTTCAGCTTCCACTCCCATGCACTTAGGCTGATGCCGCGTTAGTCGGACCCACGTTCATGTATAAAAGGAGAGCGAGGCATTGACACTGGCTCTATCAAACAACATACAGTCTCCCAACACACTCCAACTCGCGCACAATCGCACCTCGGCGTACCACCTCATCTTGATACACCTTAATGGATCTCTTCGTGATACCTTCCTTCATCTCCTTTGACGCTCCTGAGCCCGAGTCCGCGGGTACCACTCCCATCGACGCCATCCCTGCTAATCAGTGTGATGGCGGCTCAAACAGTGGTTGCGTTGTCGCGTAGGCATCCGTTCCATAACAATCCTGGAATTACTAGCCTGAGTATGTTCCACCCTCAACACCTTTTTCGCATTTTGAGTCACGTTTTCTGATTGTTGTGTACAGATACATCCATTTGTTTGTCTTGGCCGCCTCGGATGTTCCTTCGTCCTTTTACTTGTGTTCTTTCTTTTTCACGGAATGGGGTGAATTGATGATGGTAGACACGTCTTTCGCTTCGATTTCTGTCCCATTTCTCCGCTGCCTCCGATTTGTTTCTTGCCCGTTGTTTTGGAACAGGTGGTGTAGTACGTTTTTTTGGCTTCGATTTATATGCGCCTTGGGATACAGAACCTTCTGTAGCACTTCGCGTATATACATGTTACCGTTTGTGGTGTAGTACGCACGTAGGAAGTAACCCGGATAGATCCCTCCATGAGTCCATGACATGGAAGTATCGGCGTGTAGCCTAATAACGCGTACAGTACTGCAAATGCTATCGACGAGCGTGGTGAATGCGCGCCAGGCCATCGGGAAATTGTGGGAATTCCTATATCGCCTTATATGGGCTCATGACGGCTCATGAGTCTTGACATGCTTGACCATGTGTTATATGAGGCGTCGTGAGGCACCACAAGACTATCCACAATATGCCGTGATTGCCGTCCGGTAGCCTCAATTTATCCGAGATTCATGTTGTTTCGGGGGGACGCAAGACGATTGCTATGAGCAGAAAGTTGGCGCCAATCATGACTTTGAGGTTCGTTTGTTAATCTGCAACTGATATAGCTTGATATTCTATCTGCGTATTTCCCATCATCTGTAAATTCCCCTTCGATGTGTTCGGACAAAGAACGTGATTGTGGGAAACTGGCGCCAAATTGAATGTCACGCGCCGCTTACGTCGTACACACATCCATCAGCAGCAGCAGCAGTACTAGTACCACAGTGTTACGATTCCTAAATGGCCCAAATTCCCCACGACTCGGATGCTCTGATATTCGACTGCTTTCGACAAAACTTTTCAACATGAAATTAACTATGAAAGGGTCTGGAATAGTAAACGGGGTGGTCCAAGCTTGCGCATATATATCAAGAATGGCGGCTCGTCGTGCAGTGCTCGCATCACCCTTCTCGCTTACCCTTGCAGCTTCTCTTCGCCAAGCACAGAACCAGAAGGGCGATCTCGATTGCGACGGCGCACCTTCCACACCTGCCGGTAATCGTTGATTTTAGCGATGGGTTTTGGACTGTAACTGCATAGAATCGTATGGTTTCTGCTCTCGCTTACCCTGATCGCTTTTGTGGTATCGCCTTCAGCCTTGGAGAACGCGGAGAAGGCTTTAAGAAGATCTTGAAGACAACGATCATGCCTTTTCCTACGCTGGAGAGACTTGAACTCGACTTTCGAGACAACCAACTTGAGGGATGGGATCCTCTCCCACCCGTTTCCCTGGGCTGAACTACCCACTCATACCTGAGCTGTCCACCCTATATAATTCTACGTTTCACTCCATCTTAGATCTCGTACATTCCACATCCCTCACGTCTCCGATTTTTCCCGCGGCGCAGGATCGTTTCCTATACACCTCCGTCATCTCGCCAGGGCCCCTCACAAGGTGAGAGGGAGAAACTGTAGGACCGCCCCGAGGAGCTTCCTCCCCATGTGGGACTCCCTTTTGTAATCCGTGCAAACTACGTGTTACTGACCCATAAGTCTTAATGATGGCGCCTTCCCCCAAGGACTTGTGGCTATCGTTGTATAATGTGCGCTGTCGCGAAAATGGTGAAAACGAGTCTCGTGCTCGTGCCAGGTGACCGGGTTTGGTTTGGTCACCGGTTCTACCCGACCGGTGACCTACTCGGGCAGTGGCGTATCCCTGGTAACTTATTGAATTACAACTTCCTTTCCTAGTCGACTTTCTGAATTTAGGTACACCGGCTTGCGTCTTGTGCTACCTGGAATCTAATTGCACTGGCCGCTTCACGTTCACCATGTCCACAGACTGCAAATAGTTGGTATGGGTATTACCTCTGACTGTCAAATTACTGGCGGTGGTCCAGGTCTCTCTTGGGCCCAAATATTTGTTGGCTGTAAGTACGATGGCCGCTGATGTCTTTACTGATTTTCTAGTTATCTGAGCATGACAAAACACGTAAATACTACTCGGGGACATGTATTGGATCTTCTTTATTGCCTTCATCATCTGATTGCGCTTTCGTTCGGCGTTGACATTTCCAGACTCACAATTGTGCTTGCAAAGGGCTCGCGATCACTCTGCGACCCTTGCTGCCACAAACGCCACTCGCCACCCACCGCGCCAAATCATGACAGCGCTTAAATCTTCGGCATGGCTGCTCTATCCTCAGATGGTGCTAGTAGCAGCGTGTCATGAACTCGCGATTCACCTTTACGCCTCTACTATCGCCCCAATTGTCTTAGCCAAAATCTCGATCTGATACTGTTCAGCTGCCACTCCCGTGCACTTGGGCTGGTGCCGCGTTAGTCGGACCCACTTTCATGTATAAAGGAGAGCAAGGCCCTGACACATACAGTCTTCCAACACACCCCAACTCGCGCACCATCGCACCACAGCGTACCACCTCAGTTTGACACACATTAATGGATCTCTGCGCGATACTCTCCTTCGTCTCCTTTGACGCGGCTCCTGAGCCCGAGCCCGCCCGTACCACTCCCATCGACGCCATCCCTGCTAATCAGTGTGATGGCGGCTCGCAAGGTGGTTGTGTTGTCGCGTAGTAGGCATCCGTTCCACAACAATCTTGGTGCTACTAGCCTGAGTATGTTCTACCTTCAACACCATTTTCGCTTCCTGAGTCTCATTCTCTGATTGTTGTGTACAGATAGATACATCCATTTGTCTTGGCCGCCTCGGATGTCGTGGTAACTTGTATTCTTGATCTTTCACTGAATGGGAATAATTGATGATGATGGACGCGTCTTTCGCTTCCATTTCTGTCCCATTTCTCCGCTGCCTGCAATTTGTTTCTTGCCCGTTTTTTTGGAAAAGGTGGTGTACTATGTCTTTTTAACTTCGATTTATATGCGCCTCGGGGTACAGAGCCATCTGTAGCACTTTGCGTGTATACATGTTGCCGTTTGTGGTGTAGTACGCACGTATGAAGTAACCCGGATAAATACCCCCATGACATAGAAGTTATCGACGTGTAGTAACGCGTGCTGCAGTGCTATCGACGCGGTGAATGCGCGGCAGGGTCATCATCCTGGCGCGCATGATGCCGTCCGGTAGCCTTCAAGTTATCCGAGATTCACGTTGTTCCCAGGGAGACGCAAGACGATTGCTGTGAGCAAACCGTTGGCATCAATCGTGGCTTTTGGGTTTGTTTGTCAATCTGTAACTGCCATAGCTTGACATTCTATCTGCGTGCCAGTGCCTCTCAGCTGTGAATACCCGTTCGACTTTTCAGTAATTCTTACCTGCGCCAATTACGTCGTTCACATAGACCGTATCCAAGTCCTCCGCCCGAGTCAGCAGTTTCTTGCGGCGCAATTGGTAAAAACCATCGAAAGGTCTTCCCAGTTTCCATGCTACTACTAGTATCGTATGCCAGTACCCATTCTGTCGATGACCCTCCAGCCAGACTACGTCCATGATGGGAACGTGTATGCAGTGGAATCATATGTCCTGTATGCGTTTTCGGCGGTCCTCCTTACCTTTACTTCATCTTCATGGTCTTCGATCAGGCCTTTAAACGCTACCGGACCCTCCCCTCTTTCCCGCATATCAGAATCTCTCGAACTGCATGATACCAAGTGGCGAGAGGAGTTTTATACTTGCATATAATCATCCAAGGTGTATATGAATGGATGTATCCGTGGCTCTGGCTCGTCCCTCTCCTGCTAGCTACCGCCCTGCGACGCGTCCGCCTCAGCTCTCGCTCGGGCCTCTCTCCGAGAAGCGGCACGCTTCAACAGCCAGGCGAGGTTTTCGTACACGACGAACGTGACGCACGTGCCGGGGAGAACCCGGACGAGGTTCGTTGCCAGGCCGCGGTAGAATCCTACGAGGCCCTCGTGCGCCCAAGTGTGCGCGACCGTGGACGGGATGGTGCGGTGATGCGTGCGCGCGAGCACGGAATCGTTCTGGATGCGCGAGCGGATCACTTGGTACGGGTACGTTGCGCAAAGCGCGGCGAGTTTCGACGCGCCCGACATGAGCGTGTACGCCGTGTTGGACTGCACGTGAGATGGACGTTTGCGTTTGTTTTTACGACGTTGGGTGAGCAACGCACGACGCACCAGTTTATCATCTTCCATGGTCCACTCGCGCCCGAGTTTGGCAAACCGCCGCCGCTTACGCTCAAACGCCCAGCCCTTCATCTTTTCATACGCCATAAACTGCAGCGCGCCGTTGCTCACGCCCACTAGCGCGAGCGTCGTGCCGCGGTAGAGCCCGCGCCAACCCTCGTCGCGGTATATCGCGCGGAACCCGCCTGGATCATTCGGATTGATGGAAGAAGAAACACTGCCAAAAGCAGACACGTACTCCAGATACCTCTGTGAGCGGCGGGCGAGTTTGGCGGTGCGGTGAATGTCCGCACTTTGACCACCCAAATTGGGTTTGTCAGGATGGCTGTCACGGCACCTAAACGGACAAGGAGGAAGGGAGGGAAGGTTAAAAGGGTACCATCGAGGGAGGCGAGAAGGATGCGAACTCGCTTCGGCAGAGTAGAGGAGGTACTGGGAGGCGGAAAGGGGCTTGTCGGGAGCCTCGATGGTGGCGCGGCGTTTGAGCTGGTTGTAACTTCATGCAAAGAGAGGAGTCTCAGCGAAGCGACAAACGGAGGGCGTGACACCCAAAAAGTAAGACGCACAAGAGAAAGTAGAGCCCCCAACTGCTCGCGTTGCCAGCAATGTTGGGACTGAGGCCGCGGTAGAGCCCACGCCAGCCCTCGGAAGCGCGTATGTCACGCAGGGCGAGCCAGATGCCGCGTCCAATACCGCCCTCGGGGCTGCGCGTCGACACTTGAAATTTGACCTTGAGGAGGTCGAGCGGGTTCATGCAGAGCACGGCTACCGTGCCCGCGCCGATGCCTGCGAACGCGTGGTCCTACAAGCAGAAGCAGCGGCAGTGGCGACGATGGCGACGATAATGTCCCGACCATGAGCGTGAGTCAGCAGTTAGTTAGTGGTAGGCACGACAGGTGGATGGGGTGGTGTTTTTTGCGTACGATTGCATGTGTTGGGAAGAAGCTCGGGTGCGAATAGGGATTCGGAGAGGACATGCGCGGGTACAGGACAGCAGGACGCCCTTGTGGTGCGTCGGCGAGAACTGCTGGCAGACAGGTAAGCGACAAGCGATTGGCTCCACTCGACTCGACTCGACTCGACGGCGACTTGTCATTCGGGCAGCTGCCCGGATGACACGGCCCGACCTATGGCTACGTACGTTACATTGCAAAGAACAAAGAATGCTGCCATAGTTTTATGGATGCCATCCACGCGTACTGACCATGCATTTTCATATAAGTAGTCCCCTCATTTGATCCATCTGTGTGTTATAGTTTTATCATTCTCACACACTCACTCACAAATTAAATGAGCCCGTGAACGTCCCTACACGTGATCGTGGGGTTGAGCTCCCGTGACCACTCCCAGCCTTGTTTGTCCTTGTTTCTTGTTCTTGTTCGACGACGTGAACATCTACCTCTGTTTTATGATGCATGTGATGAACGAAGGATCCCCCCCGCGACGGTATGTTTCAACACCTTGATATCTGCTTCCCCTGATTTTCTCTTTAAAGCACCGGTGGTCTCAATGATCGTGACCGGTCACCTTTTTGTGGCCTGATGATCGCCAAACTCCCGGATGAACTTTTATTGGAGATATTCGACTTCTATCGACAAATCTTCGAACACCAACCCACCTACGAAAGGGTCTGGAACAACAAAAACGGATGGTTCAAGCTTGCCCATGTGTGCCACAATTGGCGATCCATTGTCCTCACGTCCTCCTCTCGATTGCAGTTGCGGCTTATCTTCACAGACGGAACACCCACAAGAGCGGCTGTGCTGAGAGGTCTCCCACATCTGCCGATTGTCGTCGACTATCTTCGTGTTGCCTGGACTGTCGGTCGACTCGGTTCGGAGAATCGCCTCATTTCTGCCCTGAGGTATCCCAATCGTGTCAACAAGATTGCAATGAAAGTAACATTCTCAAACCGCAATACGATCACCCGAGCAATGGATTGCGCTTTTCCAACATTGGAGACCCTCGAACTTCACAACACGGGGGCCCCAGGATTTTGCTTTCCACCCACGTTCCTTATGACTTCCACAAAGTCTTTGCAACGGCTTCAGATTCCTGGCGCGACCCTCGCATCATTGCCTCCATTACTGACGGCAACGACAGCACTCGTTGATCTCACTTTGGACATTGATACAATCTTCAGCCCACTGCAAGGCGCGTCGCTCCTTGCCCTTCTTCAAAATCTATCCCGTCTGCGTCATCTCGATGTGTCTATACGACAATTCTACACTTCCCACACTCGTGCCATACCCCCTGTGAAGACGAATTGTACCGTCTCACTCGCAGAGCTGACATATTTCCGCTTTAAGGGCAATGCAACCGAGGCAGAGGAGCTCGTCGCGGGGCTGGCCACACCATCTCTACAAAAACTCCATGTCACGCTCTATTGTAATAATTCTGCGTTCCACGTACCGACTCTCTCAGCGATCATTCGCAATATGGGAACACTTTTCAATGCGGCTCAAATAAAGGTTACAATGAGAGGAACTTACGTTATCTCGCTTCTGCCGCATTCCCATTTTATTGATGATCTGCCCTTCAATATCTTCGTCGATGGGCAATTGACGATAGCCCAGGTCGGTAGTGAGCTCTCTGCGATGCTTGCCACTGTGGAGGACCTCTTCATTGCCTTCTACGCCCCCACCGTTCGCCTTGGTTCGCTCCGTATGGACATTGCTCCGCTTCTTGAAAAGTTGCACAACGTCAAGCTACTCCGGGTTCAACATGGCCTAGAAACGGCAGTCGCAGACGTGCTCCGAGAGTGTAACGGGCATCCAGTGTCGAATCATCTTCACCGTGTACCAGACGGGGCCGACTCGATGTCATCGGATATCACAGCTAACCCGAGCCGATTTAATTTGGGCATTTTCCCCTCACTAGAAGGAATTGAGGTTCACCCGAAATCCCCTGGCACCCAAATCCTTGAGAGCGAGCGAGCCTCTTACCTTGAGCCGTTTGAGGAGCTCGTGACTGCACGGCAACGGGTTGGTTTCCCCGTGAAACTGTACTGTAACACAGATCAGGTGTTTTCGACATCATTTTTATGATGCGAGTGGCTGGTAATCGCCAATTTTGTTGGAAGTCGCTACGCACTCAATATCGAATTTACATATTACCTGTCTTGCGTAGATTTCCATGTAACTGCTGGACTGATACATGCCGCTATTATATGTAATCTGTCATGGTTCTCGTGTTTCTTCGACCGATACCACGACGGCGCTGCGTCACGACCGTTCCAACAGCCCCATGGTTAATCGCAAAGCCAGACATAGAAAAGTGCGCCAGTTGCAGTAAAAATACAGCTGTATAATTTAACAGAGGAAAAAATAGAACCAACGACCATTTAATTCATGTAAGGTGGCGCGTATCCAGAAATACATTCGTCAGAAATTCTCATGAGTGATCCATACCGCGACGAGTCAAAGAATTGGATTGTGACGTCTCAAAACCAGGTTAAATTCCAAGCTGAGAGTCGAAGTGTCTGGGTTATCTGAGAGAATGGTGCCTGCGTCCCTTCTCATAGGTTCCCAAGCGCTTGGATCAAAAGTGTGAAGGCTGATTCGGAGGCACGTCTCAGGCGGGTGGGAACACAGGCCTTTGATCTTGCGTTATCACTTTTTGGTTTCAATGGATAAAATTGCGACAAAACGCGGCACACCATCCGAGCCACGAGCGATCCGGGCAATCGCATCATCGTGATCCCCCCCATTCACTCTGGGACCTGGGACAAAGCCAAATGGGGGGGGTGAAAACCTAGCGAGTGATGAATATAATGAACGACATCAGGAAAACCCCTAGTTTACTTTTTGTGCTTTTTCATGCTTTTTCATGCTTTTTTGTGCTTTTCACCAAAAAAGTCGAAAAAGCACAAAAAAGCCAAGTCCCTTACTTGCCAGAGTGCTTTCTGACCCTGTCAAAAAAGTATATTGCTTTTCAAAAGTACCTCAACTCAAAATTTACATGTTATCAAGGAAACATTGATTGATCTGAAGAGTATTCTCTAAAGACAGCTCATTTCAAAAATAGTTGATTCAGCTTCACTAATATTGCATCTGAAAAAAGGGTACAAATTTTAGATCTTTTGAAAAAGTACCCAAAAAGTATAAAAAAGTACTGAAAAGTAGAGGACTTGGCTTTTCCTAAGTAATTCATACTTTCTCATTTTTTGCTTTTTTTACCTGAAAAAAGTGCCAAAAGCACAAAAAGCACAAAAAGCAAACTAGGGGTTTTCCTGATGGAGGAAGCATGATGGACCCCGAATTTTATCTCGATGGATGTCATTTTTGGAAATGAAGTTATCAGATATATCGGCTTCGATCGTCGTTGTCGTTGTCGGAAGCGTCGGGGCCATGGCATGCCGGTCGGAGTCGGAGTGGGGGTTCACTCCGCCGCGCGATTTGCGGGAAGGCCACACGACATGTGCGCGCGCGCGCGGGTGTTCGGGGGGCCTCGTGCTCCAGCACAGCGGAATCAGTCACTGGTATAGCAATAAATGATCCGACCCTGGGACAACGGGAGTATCGGGCCAATCGGGTGTTGAATCCAGATCGTTCGGCACGAGGTTGTGTCATGCACACTTGAACGTTGACGGTTGAGTTTCTTTGTGACTCTTGCGATGACTTCTGATAGCCTGGCAGTTCCGGCCTGCTACATGACTTATTGATGTAGTAGTGTGTCTGCCATGACTATTTCCTAACGGCGAGGCAGAAGAACTGCCTAATCTAGGGGATGTTTATCTCTCTATACTACGTACTCTTCATAACACTGTTTTCCGGAAGGATGCATGATGCGTTAATTCTATTACCCAGTGTCTCTCCTTTACCGAATGCACTTAACCCACATTCTGGATTGAATTCCCAGTCTAGAACCCCTTTTGTACGAACTTCTGTCTCCTGCTTCTCAGAAATCAGAACCAGTTGCTACTTGACGCTAGCCCAGCATCGAGCGAGGGGATGGCCCAATTCCGTGTTTGTCTTCAACCCGCCAGGATCGAGAACTGTGTTCAGATGAGATGTGTGATGTGTCTTAACATCCGCCGCCAGTGTATATGATGTTGACGTTATGTATTGCCTTCCCTGCTTCAGCTTCCAGTTACCCAGTAGGACATGTACTTTTTACGCCTTTTTTAAGTGAAATTATGTTTATGCTGCGTAGCCTGAGTCGGAATGATTTCCCTCCGAAGCGAGGTGATCATCACCCACAGAGCTCAGCATCCCAAATCCCAAGCCCAATGATGTCACTGTTAGCAACTATAAGTCTGTGACTGGCATCTATGCTCAGATCGTGCATACTAGAAGGCTTCCGAGACCCCATGCAGGCAAAGTGACTTTAAGTGATAATTCTCGTTTGATATTTGTTCTTCAGGCTTCAGCACGTCTGCTGAGAGCCGTGAGCGATGAAATATCAAAGAGATATTAAAGCAACTGTCTTCCCAATTTGGCACAATATTTGCTGTAATTGTTATCAAAAATACCAACACCGTGACGGTGGGGAAAGAATCCAAAAGATCGAGTGTATAATGTTGCACAGCCTGGATCCAACACATAGACCGAAAAGGGTAAGGCCTGTCAGCAAGGTTGCACAGCATCATTGTCCATGTCAACTTATACCAAAAAGGCGATTGCTCTCAGCCCTCAGATGCTTTCTCCTTCCAACGCGAACACTTTTTAGATTCCACGAGACTACTCAAGCCATGAACAAGCACGTTCAGCAATCGAACACATCCTCAGCAGACGAGTCTCATTCTCTCAATTGCACACTCGCAGTGAGGTACGTCCAGTTACGTGCTCCCTACTCATCGCCGGAGTGTTCAGCTTGGGGTACAATTTTCGGGGGGTTATAACGATATATCCTTAATGCCTTCTCCCATTCCCCTCCTCTACTTTATTCTTATTTCTTGACTTGCTTTCCAGTGCGGAAATACGGGAAGAAACCCAGCTTCAATCCAGCACGGGCGCATCCCAGGCCCCTGGCACAAACGAAGAGGATATAAATACGTATGAGGGTAGTCGCATGATTTTGGGAGACCACTGCCCCCCGGCGATCGAGAACGTCCACACTAAGTTGTCGACGACAGACGGTATGACCGCTTTCCCCAAATCTAAAGACACCATGTCATCAGTGATGTTTTCAGAAAGTAGCAAAGAAATCGAACCCGAAAGTGCGACAGCTATAGGCTCGTGTCAGCATCGTTTCGCCTCGACGAGCGCTGAAAGACTAAGTGCACACAAAGCCACGCCCAGAGCCACGCCAATTGAACTCGAAACCACGGCCCTCGAGCTCGAAGCCGGGTCCTTTGAACTCGAAGCCACGTCCATCGAAGACGAAGGTACGGCGCCTACGAGGGTTATCTCATTTCGATCACGTGCCGACGAGCATTATCACGCAGCCCCCCCGACGGTGCCAACCGCACCGCTCGCGTTGCACAACGTAGTGGACTACTTGATTGCCAGGCATCCAAAGACGTTGTCCACCCTCTCGACTGTCCTCACCATTGTGGGTGGTATAATCTTATTCCCTGGTGTCTCCGCATGCGCCCGCGGTACAATCCTCGCACATCCCGCAGTGACCATTGCTGGGGGGATTGCGCTCGCGGTCGGCGGGCGGCTGAGGCGCGCACTGAATTCCGCCGCCGCCTCGGCCGCAGCACAGGAGCAGGCAAGCGGCCAAGTAACCATAGAGGGCGTGGATGATTATCGAGGTGACGGAACCGAACCTGATGGTCTGTTGTCGGTTGATCTTGTTGTTTGATGAATATGTGTCATTAGCGCGACATGATGTGAAGCTCTAGGATAGCGACAGTATGGAATCTCAAAGGGAAACCCACGTTTGGACAGAAACAAATGACAAGGTCGGACCACAGGACCTTTGGATTGAGTTACAGGAACCCACGGCTTCGCATGCGGTAAGTCCGTAACATTCGCACAGAGCAGTTCCTCTGGATCGGAAAGTCCTGAGGGAGATCCGCACCGTGAATGGACGAAGGCTGTGGATTGCGATATCACGAAACAGGAAGAAATCGAAGCTTCAGATGGGTTCGGACACAGAGAAAGAGGGCGCACCAAGTTTTCAGTATTTGGCACGTGAGACGTGGGACGCCATTCACCCTACAAAGACGGTGGGAAGGGGTGGGGAAAGGAGGAGTTGCGTTGTTAACCCTCATTTCCCCCGCCCACCCAACTCCGACACAGTGATGAACAGGGGCGGAAGGGGGAACCTAACGAGTGATGACGCCCGAAGAACTTGATTCAATTTGGTTTCTCATTTCAATGCCTCCTCACAGGCTAGAGATGGTGAGCACACCGTGTGCGTCGTTGTCGGCCGGGGCGAGGAGGGGTGTGATGATGATGATGAAGAGAAAGACGGTTTGAATGGAGCACGTGATTTGAATTCAGTTCAAGTAGGTTTAGGCGCCGACTTGCACTCCGCGATTAATTGTAGGTGAGATAACCGGAAGATAAGATAGCGCCACGTGCGTTATCGTGGGCCTTTCAATTGCACTTCCCCACAACTACTACTTACACTTACAGTAATACCACCCCTCTTTCACCGTTCCCCCTTTAAGCACACACGCAGAGACATGCGCGCTCGGATATCCCTGAATGTACGTACGCATAATTATCTTTCTCGGAGTACGCGGCGTCGAGGTGGGCCGGGTTTGGCTACTACCAATCCTCACACCCTCACACCTCAAGCCTACGTAAAAATGTCCGACGCGTCCGAATTCGGCCGAAGGATATTTGGTATTGGCCAGCACGCCGGGTGATGAGCGCGGTGAGCACCCACACACTGGGACGCGGTCGCATATGCAGCCCCTTGGCCCCTTGCTTTAGCATGACAGACTGACAGTCGTGTAGGTGGAAGAGAGGGACAGTGGCAACGAAAACTGACGCGGTGTCTTACCATCCACTCGGAAATAAAGAAAAACTCTATACGGTTTAACAAAACGCACGATCTACTGTAGTACCGTTGATGAATCCGTTGGGCCGGATCGAAAATACAACTCTATGACCACGAGGCTTCAACATCCCATCTTCCTGGACCGTTTAGCGAAGAACAAAGAAAACACGTTTTCATCATCGTGCATCATCAACCTTCTTCTAGACCAGGCCCGTAATTCGACTGTTGGGAACGTATTTGTCTTATTTCTTTTTTTGCACACGTGGTGAGGGACTTAAACTTGTCGGTTTGACCAGTATCCCGGGCCGGGAGGACGTGCTTCGTTCGGGACCAGGAGTACACATGATGTCATTGCTTGTCATTTGCCGTCAACTTGTGCGTACTGATTTTCGAGCCCCACCTTGTACCACTCACTGTTTTGGCTCGCCGTGCTCGACGCCTTCAACACAGGCGACAATCTCCTCTGCCAAACAAGCGGCAAGGACACCACCTCATCGGGCTCCACAAGCAGCATCAACGACTGGCGCATAGCGATTGCATGGGGTCACACGCTCGTCGCGCTCGCCTACGAGGCAACAAAAAAACAACAGTCAACCCTACCCCCACCCTCACCCTCGGCCATGACTGCGACAACAACCACACGCCTATCACCACCACCACCATGACCACCACCATCCATACCTACTCCCAGGCCCCGGCTCCACACCACACACTCGCGCTACCACCTGCACTCGCCACTCGCAGTGGTCGCTTCAATGCACACAGCGAGCGGCCTCGTGCACACGCGTGCCACCGCGCCGGAACTCCTCACCATGGCCATCCTGGAGCAGAGGACTTTAGGTCCGGTTCTTTCAGGTTCAGGTTCGAGTTCGGGGAAATGGGCGAACTGGACCCGAAGTCCGGTTCTAGGTTCGGGGAAATCTGCCCTGAACGGACTGAACCGGACTTCGGCAACACTAGTCAGTACAACAGCACCACGAGAGCGGGCGGGCAGCCATTGACGTCTAGTACGTCCATGCGTCTAATTACCACAACAGCGACGTGGGTCGGGATACGACGCATTCCACGTCCGTCTGAATTCGGAACTCGTCAGTTCTGCATGACAGCATTAAGCCATTTCTCGTGGGTTTCAACCGTCACGCGTCACGGCCTCCGCATGACATCTCACACGTCGTGGCCCTCGCCGGCGCCCCGTCCTTACTCCCCCCAAGAGGATTAGCCTTATCTGGTGTTCCACATCGGCCTGGCCTGAGGTCTGTATCCCAATGCAGTCTCGGCACCAGCTACTGGACGTTATTTTCCCACTGCGTGTAGGACACTTGTCTTTCACTTGCTGAGACTCGCAATGCGGGTAAATGCGGGCGACTACCTTGGCGGCTACTACTGGACGCTGCGTCCGCGTTCTGCCCAACATGCTTTCATTGCGCCCAGAGGATGCACCCAATTTGATATTGATATTTACCATGCCAGTGACATCCTGGCTTTGTATCCACGGCGGGCGGTCGCCACTCGCCAACCCGTCGGATGCATTTGGCCATTATAAGAACAATCTAGGACACCGAATGCTGATAAGGACGACAAGTGGAGCAAATCACGTTCTCGTTTATTTTCCAGTTGTCAGATCCTGGCCTGGCGCCAACGAAGACGCCCATGTGACCATTTATGTCGACGCCACTGCGACTCCTGCTTGATCCAACCCTGGTAGATCAGTGGCGGGTGCCAGTATGCAGTCCTGATTCGCAGATGATAAGGACCCGTCTAGACTGGAGCCCTGCAATATGTTTTCAGTAGGCCGACCTGCTCCTTGGCCCTGAGCAGAGGCGTAGTTCCTCGGTCATCACGACTCGAGGAGCCCTCACTATAGCTAAGAATAGAGGCGCATCGTCCCGCGGTTCCTCACCTGGAAGCCATGTTCAATGCCACAAATATACCCCGCCGTACGGCGTATTGACCAGCCCATGCAAGGACAATGTAAAAGACATAACAACAAGGGAATTGCGACATGGGTTGGAACCAGTAATGCACAGCAGCTAGGGCGCTGCACGCCAGATATTTGGTCACGGGTCAAGCAGAAATTGTGCACCTTGCTCTCCACATTCCTCTTTCCTTGCTCGTGGCTCCCAGAATTTATTTCCCCACTCATACGCTTTCGGCTCCGAGTCTCTCGTTGACACGTCGCACCTGTCAAGGTCCGTGTCCCTGTGCATTCTAACTACCCTGATTCAAATCCGAGTTGCTGGACACCGTGAGAACTCAGCTTCGTGCTGAACTGCACCCGCCCATTAACACTTCATCGGTTCGTATCCCTGTGCGTCCTAGAATGTCCCTGATCCAAATTCGAGTTGCTAGCCGCCGCCCGAATCGGAATTACCTTGAAGCTCGGCTTCGTACTGAACCGCACCCGCCCCATTAGCACTTCATAAAAAGCCCACGACCGCTCGCGCCTGTGGATCACGCCTGAGACCCCCTCCTATCCCATGTCCTCGGGTCCCCCCAAACCTGCATCGACCCCCGCGGACCGAATCGGTCCCGACATCCTCACATACAGCTACACCACATGCGACCAGCTTGCTCAACATCCTCAGAACTCCGCTTGTTCATCACTAGGGTGCCCATCGCGATCAATGCGAAATCACCATTGCCGGAGGCATCGGTACCTTGCCACACGTCTCACTTAACCCGTATCCTGACACGTTCGCTAGTGGAGAGCGTTGTGACCCACCACAGCCACTCTCCGTAAATTCCGGGTTCGAACATGATAGCCCAAAAAACTGGAAGAAAACCATTGGTGATGGTCATCCCACGATCCCGGCAGCCTCCCGACCCCCTGGGTCAGACAAAGTCCACGCCAAGGTTCCGACAACGAATGGAGGGATCATCTGGTTCTTTCCAAAAGACTCGGCATCGTCGGTGATGCCGGTGATGCCCCAAGCACATGACGAAGATATCGGCGTCGAGCCTGCAAGGGCTGGAAGATCACCTCCTGAAAGCTCACCGAGACCACATCATTCGTCCGTCTCGACGGGTGCACTCGCAGCCACAGGCCCACCGCACCCATCTGCCCTCGGAGCCAGGCCTGGCGAAGGTATGTCCTGTCCTTGGGATCTTATTACGGTCATGTTGCTGGCCGACCAATGACACTATCGCGCAGCCTCTACGAAGGTAGGAGATGCGCCGCTCAGGCGGCGCAATGCGTTTGGCTACTTAATTATTAAACATCGGAAGATGGCGTCCACCGCCTCGATAGTGCTCACAACTGTGGGGGACATCGTATTATCCCCTGGGTTCCCCACATGCGTCAGTGGTACGGTGCTCGCACACCCTGCCGTGATTGTTGCCGGTGCGATCGCGGGCACATTCGGCAGGTGGCTTAGGAGTGCACTGAATTCCACTGAGGCAAGTGCTGCAGCGCAGGCACAGCCAAGTGGTCAGGAGGCCGTCTAGGGTGTAGATGACCGTCGATGAGGAAGAGCTGAATGAGATTGTTGTTTGTGGAGCTAGTTGATTGATCAAAGTATGTGAATAGTGCGCCGATGTGAGACTCCTAGCTGCTGATGATCGATAGGGCGCTTGTAATTGTATAAAAACAAAGAAAACGGACTGTCCAAAAACATCGTGTGATCAGACTACAGAACCAGCGGACCCTTATGCGACAGAGTCCGTACGATTTTGCGTTCGACAGTTTCCTATCTGCCAGAAATTCCCATGAGTGATCAATTACACGATAAGAGAAAGACATTGGATTGCGACATCTCGAAACCAGGTCAAATTTCAGCTGAGAGTCGAAGTATCTGGGATGTCTGAGAGAATGGTGCCTGCGCCCCTTCTCCCAAGCGCTTGAATCAAACGCTTTAAAGGCTGATTCGGAGACACGTCGCAGGCGGGTGGGAGCACAGGCCTTTTAATCTTGCGTTCTTGCAAAGGATAAAGCCTGAGTGCAGTACATTATCCGAGCCACGGTCCTACAAATGGCGATCATATGCTGGGGAGTGGTGTCGCAACACAGCGTTTTCAGCTAACAGCAAAGCAAAGTGTGTATTGCCAGTGAACGAGTGAAGTGAGAGGGAACAAGTGGTTGTGTGATGTGACAGTGTAAAAACGATGCGGACGGCGGACGCATGAATAAGCGATTATGTAAGGTATTATATATTATACCCGGTGCCATGCGCACGGTCCTAAGTCTGTATGGTGGTAAATACTATGCAAAGCCCACTAAGAGGGCTGTAAACAGTGAGTGGCGCCGCTTGCACGTACTGTACTATAAACTGTATGGTGAGAAAGGGTTTTGGCCAACCGCCATTTTCGCGCAACGAGTGGGACAAAGACAAAAAGAGGCGGCGGTGACAACCTAACGAGTGATGATGTCACCAGGAATTAGTTTGTTTTTGGAATGAAAGCACATTAGCTCTTGCTTCGGAGGCATCGGGGCCATGGTGGGTTGGCGGGTTGCACGTGCGTTGCGGAAAAAGGTCTCTAAAGTGCATGTGATTCGCGTTCCACGGGGGTCTGGATCGAGGTAATAACATTATGTTGGCAGTGTGGCTCAAGTTGGCTACACACAGCCTTAGAAAGATATCAACATTCTGCACGTGGTCTGTGTACGTAGAACCACGTTTTGCCAGAAGACGGCTTTGGTGTTAAGTCTCCCCCAACCAACAACACAATCTACTTGTGCTCCCTATACACATTCTCCTTCGGACACCTTGGATCAATACATTCAATACCACTCATCACGATCAGAGCCCCCCATTCCATGAATAAGCACGTTCAGAAATCAGACATTTCCTCAGCAGACGAGTCTCGTTCTCTCAATTTCCCACTCGAAGTGAGGTACGCCTACCTTGTCCCCTACCCATCGCCAAGCAACAGTCGCGATCGGCTTGGGCTGCAAAGGCCGGGTCATCATGACACATCCATAATGCCTTCCCCCATGTCCCTCCTCACCTGATTCTTATTTCTTGACTTTCTTGCCAGTGCGGAAATACGGGAAGATACTCAGCCTCAATCCGTCACTGGTGCATTCCAAGCCCCTGGCAGCGAGGATATAAACACATACGATGGTGGTCCCACGATATCGGGAGACCGCTGCCCCCCTACGATCGAAAACGTCCACACTGAGATCCCAATGACGAACGGTATGACCGTTCTGCTCAATCCCGAAAAGGCTCCATGTCATCAGTAATGTTTTCAGAAAGTAGCGAAGGAATCGAACCCGAACGAGCGAGGCCTGAAAGCTCTCGGCCACATCATTCCGCCTCGGCGGGGGCATCAGCAACCAACGGAACACCAGTTGTCCTCGAAGCTACACCCATCGAAGGTCAGTGTCCTATTACTTGATCGAATTTGGTCACGTGACAGCAGGCATTATCTCACAGCGACGACGGTGACAACCACACTGCTTGCGTTGCACAACACAGTCGACTACTTGATTTCCAGGCATCCAAAGGTGCTGTCCGCCGTCTCGACTGTGCTCACCACTCTGGGTGGCATAATCTTATTCCCTGGTGTCTCCGCATGCGCCCGAGGTACAATCCTCGCACATCCCGCAGTGACTATTGCTGGGGGAATCGCGCTCGCGCTCGGTAGGCGGCTGAGACGCGCACTGAATTCTGCCGCTGCCTTGGCTGCTGAGCAGGCACAGGCAAGCGGCCAGGTGGCCCTCGAGGACGTGGGTGATCATCGTGGGAACAGAACTGAACCTGAAGGTCTGTTGTCTGTAGATTTTGTGGTTTGATGAATTTGTATCATTAGCGCGACATGATGTGAAGCTCTGAATAGCGACAGTATGGAGTCTCAAAGGGACACTCACGTTTGGAAAGAAACAAATGACTAGGTCGGACCACAAGACCTTTTGATCGAGTTACAGGAACCCACGACCTCGCATGCGATTAAGGGCACAATCTAGATCAGAAAATCCTGAGGAAGATGTGCACCGTGAAGGCTGTGGATTGCGATATCACGAAACAGGAAGGATCGAGGCTTCAGATGGGCAGGTGGGCTCGGACACAGAGCAAACAAGTGGGTGCACCAGGTTTTCAGCTTTTTGCATGCGAAACGTGGGACGCCATTCACCCTACAAAGACGATGGAGAGAGAGAAGGGAGGAGGACTTGCGTCGTAAATCCCCCATTCCCCCGCCTACCCAACTCCGACGCAAGGATGAACAGGGGTGGGGATAGTTGCTTCGATTTGGTTTCTGCTTCCCTCTTCCCAGGCTGGAGGTAGTGAGCACACCGTGTGGGTCGGGACGAGTCATGGCAATCAAAAAGGTCGTCGTTGGCTGGGGCGGGAGGTGTGATGACGAGAGGAGAGAAAGACGGTTCGAATGGAACACGTGATTTGAATGCAAGTACAAATAAGTTTAGGCGCCGACTTGCACTCCGCAATTGTAGCCACGTGCGTTATCTGCGCTCTCTGAACTCGAACTCTGAACTCGTCAGTTCCACATCGCATCATTACATGACCCGTTCATTGTTGCACAGCTTATGCGGGTCGGGTGAGTTGTTGAGAGGGCGCAGTTATTTGGACGGAAACCGCTGTGAAAGAATGCTAAGAACTTCGAACTCATCCACCAAGTAATCTGCCACTGTCAGTCGTAAGAATCAGGACTTATGTCCTTACTTCATATCCGAAATAACACACCAAATGAGTGTGAAGAAGGGATACTTTGATCACACTTTTTGACGCCGTTCAGTCATCCTATCGCCAGGTCGATCATTACGGTCGCAACTCATCATCTTTGTTATCATTGTCACAGTCGGATAACCATACCATTCTACAAGGACACCGGAAAATTAGATGAACGACCTAAGCCATGGAGACACGCAAGGACACAGCTAGGGTATGTCGGACAGTATCCGTCGCTCGCAAAAAGCGCGATTAAAAATGGGTCCCACACTTCGTCATAATGGCACCGCTGCAGAAGGCAGTCCACAGGAGCCGCGCGCACCTCCACTTTTTCGTATGCCGGGAGCCGACCAGCTTTACGTTCTTCGTCTCGTTCGCAGTTTAGGTAGTGGTCTTACGCGGGCGGGGAAACCCAGGCTTTTAACTTGATGGCACCCTGCGGGGACATCGCAGACCTGTCGCATCCCAAAACACCGTCTCTTCACAAACCAGGTTCGCCTTCAAACCACTGACTATGTGTCATCGCTTGACAGACGCACGAGTCGCATGGAATTGGTGGCGAGAGTGCCGGCCTTGATGTGTTCCAGATCCTCTCTGAGCATTTTGAACAGCGCCACTTTGTCATCGCGCTGTGTAATATCGGCGTCCGTAAACCCCATAAACGCCATATGAGGGGCATATCCATATATCCACAAGTGCGACGCACCTGATGGCTCACAACGCGCCCGGAAGTGCTCGGAAAGACGCAGAACAGCGTTTCGCAAACGGATAATCTCTGAAAATAGAACTGTCAAACAAAAAATTTCGATGATACGGAGTGCGGAGATGGGGATCTCTTACATCGGTTGCCGCATCGTGAACGGCTTTGTAAGGCTGCAATCCGTAGGCAAAAGCAGACCGCGCCACCTTCTTTGGAGGAGTCCTGGAGGCCGCGCCGCCACTGCGTCTCACTATCGCCGAATCAGACGAAGGCAAGGAGCCGGTATCCGTAATCTCTTCGGCCTTTTGGACGGCAAAGAGATGATCCCGGGAAATATCACCGTCTTCCCTTCCCGGCCTCGCAGTATCGGTCGTGGCGTTGAAAGCCGTAGGTTCCGGTTCGGCTTTCGCTGTCCGCGCGTCTGGACCGACGGGCGCACGCGGCGTCAATTCGTCCACCTCTTCCTCTTTAAGCGTCGCGCGGGCAATGAGACCGCCGTCATCGCTGCTATCGGCCTGTAGTCGCAGCGAGCGCTCGACATGTAGCCAGATCCCTTTTCCGATGAAACATACGACGAGTGGACGCAGGCGCGCTACTTTGATGAGGAGCGTAGGCGCAGAGAGCGCCATTTCTTGGTTTGATAAATCAGCCACCGAGGCCGACGGGCGCTCCACTAGGTTGGTCTAGAAAACGATGGTGCGACGTGAGTCATGTAGGTGGGTTAGGAGGAATGAGGCGCATAGGAATGGCGTATTATATAGTATATCCGGATTTTCGAACGTACCAGGCCGAGGCTATACGTCCCTGGAAGTGTGGAATCCTCGGACGCAGATAGCAGCCTTGGCGTGAAACCTTATTTAGGGTTCCCCCTTCAGGTGTCAACCAAGGGGATAGGGCGCAATGTGTTAACGAAACAGATGTACCTGAGAGATGGAGGCAGCGCCAGAAATGGTTAGTTGGGTTTGCGTAGTGGTGTCCTCGGACAGCAGACATGTAGCCTGGGCTACATGTAGGCATTGATTGGATCGACCGATTACAGCTGTAGGTTACGCCCATCACGACGAAGAGAGCCACCGACGCACTTGATCCCACAGAACAACACTGCACATATAGAGGAGAGAAGGAGGCGTCAAAAAGAAAATCGGCCCCAGATCAACTCAACACGTAATGTGGGTGGGGAGGGGGGTGCGCAACGTACCATCCAAATCCTTCGCGACATGATCTGGGATGCCCTTTAGACGGGTACACGGATCCGAGCCCAGATCCACACGTCCGAGAATTCCCCGTCCATTTCGCCTTTTCGAGCCTCGTCTCGCACGTTGTTTTTCTGTCGTTTCTCCTGCCTTGCGCTTGCTCGCCAGCGACGACGGTAGGGCGATGTTTGCTCTGCCATCACCAGCGCTACCTGCGTCCAGCACGGTGGAAAACGGGATCCCGTTTCGTGGCTGGACTGCTGCGGTATCGGGATCGGTGTAAGTGCGGCTACGGCGGGTTTGAGATGATGAAAATGGCTCGGATGATGTTGATGTTGATGCTGAGGGCATCGTGACGCCCAGGCTGGGGGGAACATAGGCGAAACGCGAAAGGGAGCCGTGAAAAGAAGAGTCGACATCATCACCCATCTTTTTTTTTTGTTCTTTTCCCTCGCAACACTATTATGTTTTTAATGTGGTTAAATGATGGGATGTGGGTGTCAATGAGCCTTAGTGATGGAACGTGAGAGAAGGCGATCATTCCTACGTCGCGGCTTTTTGTGCCAATCTTTCCGTTCAATCCGATCCGTCGTTCCTTTTCAGGTCCCAGACCAGACCCATCAATCCCCTTAGACGCCCCTTGACACGGTCACTTATCACAATATGGTATGGCACCGACAGCCAGTCGCAATCAATTCCACAAAAAGACATACAGAGGTACGTACACCCCTTGGAGTAGCGACTTATATATCGTCTCCGGTTGAGGGATCCATCACCCCATCACCCCCCCATCACAGGGGTGAAACAATCCTCCTACCACCGCCCTCCTCCCTCCCACCCAAGAGTCGCCAAAAGACACGACAAACATGTCTTCCAGCTCACTCTGCTCCACTTCCTCCTCCTCCTCCTCCTTCTCCTCACCCTCATTCCCATCCTCAGCTCTGGCAGCATCACGCCACCGCAGAAAACGTCGCGACGCCATCTCGCGCGCTGCAGAATCAGACTGGGACGTCTCTCCATTCCCAACACCGCCACTATCGACCACCACCACCGCATCCGTGGGGCTCCACGACACCGACACGGCGTCAATACCTCCCTGGCACACAGACGAGCTCATCTGCCCACTAGCACCATCCTCCATACCGCTCCCACCCTCCACCTTCTTCTCCCTCGTTCTACCCACAGACGAAGACGCCGACGATCTACAGGCCACGTTGGCCCGCTTCACCTTTCCCTCCCCGCCGCCGCCCATCTCGCGGAAGCATCGGCGGTCTGGGGAATCTGTCGATCATTCTTCCGCCAATGTCGACGCCACCGCCCCTGGCACGACCACTAATGACACCAATACAGGGCGCGGGACTGGCCCAGTCAGGCGTGCGCCGTGCGCGCATTGCGCATGCGGACGAACCAGCTGTTGAGGAGGTGTGTATGTGTGGCGCGAGTGCGACAGTAGCTGTAGATGGTTGGTTCCGATGGGGAACAACAAAAGATGTGAGAAGTCATTTGGTTTTTAACAGCAAATTTAGGCGGATTGGATGGTTAACTCAACATGCGATACAATACGAAGGCACAGTAATAATGATACTTTATCAGGGGTCGTTGCGAGTAATAATGAAGCAGTACTGACAGAAGCATGACCGTATTATACAGACAGGCCGGAGAGAAATGGTCATAATCAAATAAATGCATATCTTCTACAGTATACAGTAGCACCGACCGTTCCCTAATTATCACCGCGATTCGCCAGGAATGCACCCATATCTCGCTTCCCATTGCGGGGGCCGCCGAGACCTGGACTCGGGAATCCGGACGATAGGCGCTCGATGCCGGCCGTGTGAAGAGGGCTCGGCCCATTCTTGAATCCGTCGGACTCTTGACTTGCACGCGGCACAGCAGATGCAAATGGGGAAGGCGGATGTACCGCGTCTGAGAACTGCGGAGCCACAGGAGACGCTATGCTAGGCGACTGAGACGCGGAAGGCGATGAACGCGTTCGCTTCGAAGATGACGATGAGTGGGACGACTTGTTCTTGCTTGTCCGTCGCGCGGGTGGTGGCGGCGGTTGGGGTGCTTGCGCCGTTGGGCGAGCGCTGGGCTGTTGAGAGATGTAGTGGTGGTTGTAAGGTTGTGCGGCATGCGCTGACCGCGCTCCCGACAACGACGTCGACGTGCGAGAGCGCGAGTCAGATCCGCGCCCGGAATCCGAGCTCCCGGGCGTGCGCCGCGCATACGCGCCAGCACCAAAGTCCCCTTCCTCATCTTCGTCATCGTCACCGTCATCGTCTTGGTATGGAACATGTCGCAGCGGCGGCGTCCGGGCATCAGTGCTGTCACGTTCATCGATGGAAAGGGACGGATCCGCTGTGGCGCGTCGTTCCCCGCTTCCGGGGAAACCTTCAAACTCGCCGTCGCCATTGAGCACAGCGGCATGTTCCAGCGCTCGCGCGAGCGCAGCCTGCTTCCTCTCCTTACGCTCGCGTCTTCGCGCGCGGCGCGCGGCACGCGCTTCCTCCTCCTCGGCGTGCTTCGTTGCGTGCGATACAATGGCGGCCGTGTCGAGAGGTGCGGCATCCGAGTCTAGAGTCGAGGAAGATATAGCCGTAGGTGGCGGGTGGCGGCCCTTTTTCTTCCTCGCCTCTCGTTGCTGTTGCCCCTGCCCTTCCTCCCCTTCGCCTTCACCTTCTTCTTCTTCGTCGTCGGGTAGACGGATGGGCTGACGCCGACCAAAGAGGTCCCATCCAAAGAGCCGTATGCTCTTTCCAAAGCGGGAGTGTCTGCGGCGCTGTGCGAGGACGCCAGGATTCGAGTGCAGGGAGAGCGTCTCGGCGTCGGCGGTGGTGGCGCTGCCAGAGTCGACGAGGAGGTCATCGAGGTCGTTTCGTTCACTCTTGGAGGTGCGAAGGCACGCGAGGCACGAGGCTGCGAGCGCGCGGAGGGAGTCAGACCAGGAAAACGATTCCATGTCGTTTCGACGTTGGCGATGGCAAGATCAGAAGAAGTACGACACGAGACGAGCTGAGTTGGCTGCGCGAAGCTTGTATTTGGCTTTTCACGTGACTTACTCCGGCCCGGTATATACCGAGATCACATCCAGTCAGTATCATCGATCGGACGCTTTCGTCGAGGATTACGAAATAAGGACAAAATTATCATCGGTGGAGCACCCACTTGCTCAGAAACTCGTCAATCAAGGCTCTTCTTCAAGATCAGGCGAGAACTGGTGGTGAATTTCGAGGAAGAGATAGTCTAGGCCTGGTACGTCAGAAGACGCTGATGACGGCTTCCATGTCTGATATTGTTTTATAGGCATTTACACCTGCGAAGGCATTACACCCTGCACAGCGCT
>QFFA01002218.1:0-16126 GCA_003316565.1 Russula foetens | reverse complement strand
CTCTCAGATCTCAGAGTCAATAACATGATAAGAAGTTTGCCAATTATATTGGAGAATAGAGAATTTAACGTAGCATGTACATTCATATGTCTCATAACCACCCCATTGTTGGCTCCTGTCGTGCCTGGTCTCGTCGCTGCACCCAGCGTTGATGCCTTTGCACTCTATCTTCCCTTTCGTACAACCTGTTTACCTGACAATGCACCCATCGAATACAACGGCCTTGCCATTGGTCTTGGTGGTCCGACGTTGGCCACCCTCGCTTCTGCTTGTCGCCTTGTCGCCCTTACCGTTGACATGGACCATCCATTATCACGTTCATCGTCGGGCATGGTCTGGACCGATCTCGCGATCTTCCCCAACTTCAAGATAGCGGAGATGAGGGTGAAGTCGGCCCCGAGGTTGAGGACGAGGATGAGGATGAGGACGGGGATGGGGACAAGGACGGGGACGAGGTTGAGGATGAGGACGAGGATGAGGTTGAGGACAAGGACAAGGACGAGGTTGAGGATGAGGACGATGTTGAGGATGAGGACGATGTTGAGGACGAGGACGGGGATGAGGTTGAGGACGAGGACGGGGATGAGGACGAGGATGGGGATGGGGACGAGGACAAGGACGATGTTGAGGACAAGGACGGGGACAAGGATGGGGTCAACATCGAGCAGTTTGATAGAGAAAAGGACACACTTACGGATGATGTGCCTGAGAGGGAATGCGGACACATGCGCCATGGATGAGGTTGCTGATTTAACCGTTTGGAGATGACGAGAGACAAGAGACAAACTTGAGGGATCGTCGTACCATCGCTCTTCCTATGACAGTGGTGAGACCCAAGGTCTGCCACTGCCAAAGGTGATGCACTTCCTCGGCTAACATGCCCACCCGCTCTACATACACAGAGACAGACAGATGCGCAGATGGCAATACATCAGCTGCAGACTGCATGCCATCGAGGACGTCGGCAGAGGAGGTCGCAATCCATGGAGGCTCTCAGATAGTGGAGTGCATCATTACAGCCACTTATAGAGGATTTTTCGCCTCACGGACCAACTGAGTCTTTCCATGGTTACGATGGCACGATGCTTGCGGTACGGCAACCGTCACTCTTGCCCTAGCACCCCACATGTGGCCTACGAGGCAGGACACGACGCGGAGGCCAGGATGTCACCCCTGCTCGGGCACCAGCTACGCTCTGCACCATGCCAAAGGCTTCCGGTGCAGGCTACAGGGGTGTTCTGGGACGAAGCCGTGAACAACAACGCCTGCGCCTATGTGCCTACAGGGTGTCCGATGGCAGAGGAAATCCCAAAGAGTCCCAATGATGTTCGAGGAGTCCCAGGTGACCATGTATCAAGCAAGATGTCGAGTCCGGAAACTTGCCATGGGGATGTGGAAATAAGGGGGAACGAAGTGTCAAATGAGAGAGAGGGATAGAGGAAGAAGAGAAAAAAAAAGGACGCACGAGCAGTTGACGTGGCGTTGGTTGTGTGTTGTATTTCCCACAACTTGCAAGCACTGTGTGTGTACGCACGGGAATGCAGCTGCACGCGCCCGCGACATCTTGGCCGGTCTGCTAGCCACCATATAGCTAATGATTCCAAATCCGGTAAACCTTACCCCACACGCGCACAGGCCGCCAACATACATTATATTGGCCTGTGTCTAAATACACTCTGCGTACGATTATGACAGGCCCTCTTCAACACCGGCCATCATTGCGACATCGAGGCCTGGTTTCTCCACGAGGAAGAAACGTTCAGATGGGGGAAACCCTGGTATTTCCACCCTGTGAGGTATCATCGCAACGACGGCTTGTATGATCTTGACGTTGATGAACATAAGTGCACCATCGCCTTGGTATTCGCAGGACCAGAGCGTGTTCACAGATAAGGAAAGCAGTGATTCGTCGGGTTTAGAGTACAGGGATACAAGCGCAAGACCCATACCCCCCTCCTCGGGGTCGATGTATATAAAGAATTGGACTTCCACGATATGTATTTCGTTGTCTAGACATATCTAATATATTCAGCATGTCAATTTAATGTGAGCACAGGAAGATCCAAGCACGACATACCTTGACATTCCGCACTGTTCGATGATTCTCGATTGGTTTCTGTAATTCTTTCCAGGCGCTGTTGCAGTTCTGCCCAGTCGGTAGTCGGAGCTTTGCCCACCTGATGACAGGTATCTCAGTTCTCCTTTGAAGAGTGGGGAAGAAGTTGCACATCGCCTCTGCTTCACATTCCCGCAGAGCACGTGATTTTCCTTCGCGTGTACGAAGTAATACGAACCTGCCCCCAAGGTCTATAGCACCAGGGGGAAGGAATCCCTCTACAGGACCATCCACAGGGAGATCTGGAATCATTGCAACGAGTGCATTAGTCTGTGCCTGCCGAATTCCACGCTGAGATAAGTTCGCGAAGGGGTTGGAGTGTTGTTTGATCTCCTCCCCCAGATTTCCGATAGTTCGCTCGAGCGTCCATTGTGAGGAGCAGATTGGGGGCCCAATCCGAATCACCTCATGTGGCAGATGTACAATGGAATGCATACAAGGTCGAACGAAGTGGATGCGAGTAGCTAGGCGTCAGCAATATATGATCTCAAACTCTTGCGCAAACAACGCCAGCGCTCATTGAGCGATGCAAACGCCAGTCCGAGTGATCCTGTGTTGGTTCATGATGCGCATTCCAAACACGAGCTTGCAATAGTTGGTATAATAAATGTTGGGGAGGACTCCCAGAAGAAGGCCAGGTCCAAGACCATACAAGTATTGTAGAAATTCCCAAGCCTTGTACCCACTAGTCAGCTTCTCTGTGATGTTGCGAGGAGGGCGATCAAAGGAGCTTGGAAGGTAGTTGAGACAGTTGGCGACGGCCTTTCTATGCTGCTGCCACACTTCTCCTCACAATACAGCCCAATCCCATGTCGCTCTGTTGTCTGGCCTTGTACAGTCAATAGTGCCCCGCCAAAGACTAATCATCAGGTCCGAAATGTTGAGTGCACCGAGATGCATGATGTCCGAGCCTGCGGACTTAGGTAGCCCAAGAGTACTAGAGGGCTCGATACCAGAGAACACAGAAGGCTTTGAGATGCCCATTTCCAGTTGTCGAACGTGGTACCAAGACTCATTAGGGGACGTTACAAGAATGCTCAGATTCTTCTCGTATTGCTCGCGCGACGCCTCTCGGAATTGCGTGACATCGACGTCAGGATGTGAACTCCCTTTGACATCGTAGTCGCTTGAGAAGCATGGGGAAGTAATGCTTCCCTTGGCGTTCGTGTCGTCCAGAGAGGCCACAATACAATCGACAGCTGTGTTTGCCATGGTACCCCCAAAGCCAGTTATATGCATCATTCCAGGTCCGTCCGCAGTGATTAGGGGAAGGAATATTCGAGAGTGGACTTCGCGTTGAAGTGCAGAGTCCCAGATTGATAAGGATTCCCTCTGGAGAGCACTGAGGTGTCCAAGGCCAGGAAACAAGAAAGAATCTAAGTTCTTGGGATTATTCGGCCCAGGAATAAATCCCCCAATGAGGACATGTTTCTTCTGGTAGCGCATAGTAGGGGGCAGATTCAACAGGACCCAGATGTAGATCCAACACGCAGACGACTTCTGGGCATACAGCTGTGCACCGTCAATAGAGAACATGAGGACAATGTCGTCCTCTCCGACGTGGCCATCTTGAAATGCTTGTATCATATCCGCACCATGAAGCACATCTGAATATTCATCCAGATATGGGTTGTGTTGGAGTTCAGACAAGATGCGTGCTCGTTCTTCGTGGAGGTAGTGTGCACGAGATGCACCTACAGGGTCTCGGTACAGCGCCTGCAACTGCGGACCAATTGGGATGGTGTGGAATTCCTTCCGGGGAATCATTTTCCTATCGCCATTGTTTTGAGTTCTGGACATGTCATACCGAGGTTGAGAGCAGACTGGACAAGCCCCTAGTTCAGAAAATGGCCCCGTATACGCGATGCATGAGTTGATGCACATGTGGTGCACGATAGACTCTATGCCAGTCAATTCCGCTACCAAGCGCTTCGTCTTGTAGTAGCTAGGTATTACATCATCCGGATGGCGACGCAGTATGGTTGCGCAGTTCTTGTCGTAAGTCTCTTTAGATGGATTGTTTAGAAACAATTCGATCGTCACTCTAGTGTCTTCGTCGATAGAGAGGGAAGGGTCCTCGCGAAGAGGACTCCGCAAGCGTTCAACAGCCTCAGTGGACATACCGAGCGTAGGATCATCCAGAGTGGTCCGTCGGAGCACCTGTATGAAGTCCGCACTAGTCCTGAGATCAGTGAGATGAATCGTTTCTCGCATCCAGAGATCCTCGATGTCGCTGGACAGTGTGTCATGATCAGACGTGTCTACAGATAGTGGCTGCGAGTCGTCGACATTGCCTGTATCAGTTGAATCAGAGGAATCGAGGTCGCCATGTGAGTCCTCAACATCAAAGGGATCAGGCTCAGTAGTCTTGGTACCGTCCAGATTGTGCGGCAAAGCAGGCAGTCCAGACAGTGAGACTTCATTAGGAGAGACGTTACTAGATGTGCTAGGAGGTCCAGTCACAGAATCCTGGATTCATAGAGTCAGTCTTGCCGGGTATTCCTATGCCAAATGCACGGACATGATGGCCTTCATGATGGCTGTCAGCTGCTGGCCCCTGTGTTTGTACATCTCGAAAAACAGAGGCAGAGGTAGTCGTGGAAGGCACGCCCGCACCACTGGAGGAACCAGAGCCATCCAATGAAGTCGACGGCGCCCCATGTGTGATCGTATTGCCGTTAACTAGGCCTCGGAGCCTTCCTGAGAATTGGGAGTTAGGGCCGTGATATGGTTCGTGTCTCCAGTGTGTCATTTGGCTAACTCGTCTCAACTTGCCCTTGCAAATTTCTTGGCAATCGCAATGGTATGTTTTCGGCATTATTGAATATATTGTATGATTGTATGCTACGGATTACCTAGGAGAAGTGGAAAGATCGTTAGAACGACTCAGAAAAGGTGTGATAAAGAAATGTGGCCCGGGCCAATGTGGACTTACAAATATGGTGTATACTACTGCTGCACATCTGGCCAAACCAGATCGGATTGTGCTTCAGAGGCCCGATAGATGAACATATGCATGGGGAACAAGATCGGAATTCATTGATAATATCAGGATTCGACATGATGTGATATGGTTTGATGTCATTCAGAAAATTTCGAATCACGTCAAAGATTTAAGAAAAATATTTATTAGTTTCAATATCATTCGACATCATTCAACCCCGTAATACGCATTTTCCACTGGGTATTATGGCTAGACAATGGGAATGGAACAACAAGAACCTAAATGGTGTACAATGTCTCCCCCGAAAGGTTAAGTCACCGTGAAGGATTCACACATGTGTAGATATTCAGTGCGTTGGATTGCGGATGTGGGTGACAAAAAATACTACCTTGGACGGTACTCGATCCTAAGCCGCTTGCTTTCAAGGCAAGTGTGCTTGCTCACTTTCAAGGCAGGCATGATCGAATCCGTGCCACTTGCTTTCAAGGCAAGTGAGATGTCCGCTGCACCATTGGTGCCATGTTACACTAGTACCGTTTTTCGAATATGGACAGGACAATAGATAGGAATAAATCCTTCTTATCTCTCCGCACACAGCATGTCCACTCTTAAAAAAAAATCACTGTATTCTGTACATACACACTCTGTTTCTGTGTGATATGAAGCCAAATAAACCAGAACTGCGAGGAGACAAAAATGATCAATGAGATGCACATATCCATTCTACTACTAATCGATGACGAACGAACATGGCCCGGTATATCAGCACATATGAAAATAATCAACACACGTACTATGTGACATGCATTTCTTCCCCTTGTCTACTGTCTACAGTGATGGACAACGGACAACAAAAAAATCTCACGACAAACGGGAATCGATCCCAAGCTGCTTGCTTTCGAGGCAAGTGGGGTCAAACCTGTTCCGCTTGCTTTCAAGGCAAGTGCACATGTCCGCTGCACCAGTGGTGCCATACTGCGTTAGTACTGTTTCTCAAATATAGACAGAAAATTGGACGAGAATAAATCCTTCATATCTCTCCACACGGCGTGTTTACTCTTGGAAAAAGATTCATAGCATTCTATACACACCCACTCTGTTTCTGCGTGATAAGAAGACAAACAAACCAGGAATGCGAGTAGACAAAAATGGTCAATGAGGCCGATCCGACTATCAATCGATGATGAACATGACCCGGAATATCAGATGAAAACAATCCACTTACTAACTAATTGCGTGACATCCATTTCTTCCCCTTGTTTACAGTGAGGGACAACGGACGACAAAAAAAATTCTCACCACAAACGGGAATCGATCCCAAGCTGCTTGCTTTAAAGGCAAGACTGCTTTCTCGCTTTCGAGGCAAGTTGGGTCGGACCCGTGCCGCTTGCTTTCAAGGCAAGTGTCACATCCGCTGCACCAGCGGTGCTACATTATGCTAGTGAAGGGTCTCAAATGTGAACTGGAAGTTGGATGGGAGTAAATCCTTCGTATCTCTCCAAGCGTTGCATATCCACGCATGGAGGAATTTTAGTCACATCCTATATCTCACTGCTCTATAACTTTGCGGTATCAAGTCGAACGAATCAAAAATGCGATTACACAAAAATGATCAGAGTGATTTGTATGTCCGGCCTGATATTGATTAATGAGGAACTACCATGTTTGGAAACGAAGTCCTATGGAAGTGGCCTATCTACTGTAGTGACTCTACCGGCGAGACGCGGAACCATACGGAGCCGCGGGTGACTCGGAAGCGAGGCTCGATCTCAGGAGGTCTCGGTGATGGTCCATTGTTCCGAAGATGAAAGAAAGCCTGGTGAGAATGGATGCAGGTGATGGCGATACTGTAGGAAGATGGCCACCGGAGAATTGAACGGAGAAATTCACAAACAAATTTATTGTGTACAGTAGTCGCGCCACAACATACTCTACAGGGACTGCCCTCCGGAACGGATCGTAAGTTTCCCGGCTCACGACCCCACCTGTTGGACAGGTTCATATTTCAATCATTGTCATCGTTGTCCTTCAACATGCTCACTACTCGCGCTAGTCGTAGGCGCAGGCAACGAAAACACGCGAGTGATTCGAGTGACAATGCGGCCGACGCCAAGCCACAGCCCGCCCAACACCACGATGTCTACACAGAGGAGTTCAACGGCACCAAGCATATACCGTGGTGCGAACACCTTCCAGACCATAAGATGACGGCGCAGCCACGCCGCGCTGAGCGCGCTGCCGAGCAGCAGCGCACCGAAATACAGCGAAATCCCTAGAGCCGCCCGCACTGCAGCAAGGACCGCAACGCGCGCTTGGCTTGTCGATGGCTGCGGCTCTTGTGCGGAAGCTGACCGTCGTCCCGGAGCTGATGAGGGGGGAGTGTCAGGCATTATCGCAAGTGGGGCGACGTTCCAGATTCCGACAAGCGGCACAGCAAGCGCAATGAGCGCCATGGGGCCGAACGTGTTGAGGATCACGAACAGGGGAGAGAGTGGATAGGACACCTTGGACGTAAGCACGAATGCGGCCTTCCACTGCAAACTCACGAGAGTTGCTTGGTGCCCGCTCGCAAAGAAGGCGAGCTGCGCCAAGAGTGCGAGCGGAACCACCTCGTCCATCGTCACCCCTGCTGTCCCCCGCTCTTGCCCAGCTTCTGTTGACGGCAGGCCCTGTTGTATACGTGCGAGGGCGGCAGAAGGATCGATCAAAAAGCTCGCCTGGAGAGCCCGCGCGTCGCGCGCAGCGTCGATGAGCTCGAGATGAGCCAGCAACGCGGCGGTCGCAAGCGCAAGGGTTATCTGCGCGCTTGGCTGCGCCGCGAGCCAGACAGGCGCCAAGATAAGTGCCCATAGAACGGCGAAGGGTGCGCCATACGCGTTGGCGAAGCCAAGAACTCGAACTTCCGTCTTGTGACCAGCGCGCGCGGGGGCCCGTTCCGAGGATACGTGCAGTGCGACAGGGACGAGTGCCCACAGCGCAGTGCCGCCGACGGTAGAGAGCATGCTTGTCCAGGCGAGTATAGTACGCGCCTGTCGCAGGTCCAAGTATCCGGGGTACCCATATGCGCCGGACGCGTCGAGCGATTCGAGAAGCCAACACGCTGAACCCGCGATCAGCGCAGGCGGGATGACGTACGGTAGAATAAGAGAGGCGATGCCATTGTCGGACTTGGAGATAGCCAGCACCCGCCGGATACTGTATGGTACCAGGACTGCCGCAGGAAGGAGCAAAAGACGAACGAGGATGGGTGTCTCGGCGGCGCCCGAGCCTGAGAAGAATGTGACACTGCACCACGGGTGTTGCTCCTCGCGGCAGACCGTGCTGACTGCCATGAGTCTTACACATGTCGCAAATAGGGAGGAAAAGGTGAGGATGCGATACCGGAGCCGTGCCGTTGGTGCAGACAATGCGGTAAGCACAGGTGGGACAAGTGTGAAGAGAAGGAAAAATGGTATGGCACGATCTTCCCAGAAGGTGTAAGAGTTGGATAGAAAAGCAATTGAGTGGAGGAGGGGGATGGGCGCGGACCACGAGATACGGAGCTTGGGCGGCGCAGAAATGAGGACGCGCACGCCAGAGCCGACGGATGCGCCAAAAAGGATAAATTGGCTTAGAGTGACCCCGTTCGATAGTTGGAAACTTCGGGATACGATGTGGGTAACTGTTGTGAGCGCTGTGCCTACGGCGGCAGATGTCATAATCTTCTTACCAAGGGACCCAGTCCAGGCGTCCCATTCGTCAAGAGAACGGCTACGCTCGTACACGCCCCACCCGACTAGGATGTTTAGTGCGATAACTCCTAACCCTCCCATCATGAGCGCAGGGTTGAACCGCGCCCAGAGCGAGCGACAGGTCTCCAACGCCAGACGGGTGAACTCGACTACCACTTCTGGCCTGTCCTTTGGCTTGCTAGCACTAAAACGCGTCCAAGATGTCTCCAAGTCACGCCACACGCCATCAAGCTCGCCGCCAGAAGGGCTATTCCGGTACGCGTCGAGGTAAGCGTAAATTTGACGCGCATTTATATCAAGCGCTTTAGTATAATCGCTTCCCAAGGGGTCCCGCCAAAACAACTCCGGGACGACGGTTCCGAGATTGTTGAAAGGGATTGGTAGTCCCAGGAGGAGTGAGAGAGTTGGCACTAGATCAATTTGCTGTATCGAACGGTGTGGAAATGATTCGCCGGGGAAGGTTTTGTGAGGGAGATGGGACGTTGGCACATCCTTGGCGGATAAGGCGGAACCTTTCGAATAGATCCAGAGGCCGGCAGAGACTTCGAGGTCACCATCGCCACCGTGGTCACCTTTGCGATCCATCCCATGATCCCCGAGGACGACCAGTAGAGTATCTTGGTCAAGAGCGTCGACAACGCGTTTCAGGACCTCGTTCATCTGTTGCTGCTTCGCAAGCATTGTTGGGTGGTCAGGACCTACGCGGTGGCCCACGTGGTCGACGCCAAGGAAGTGGCCAATAAGGAAATCCCATGCATTGGCGTGGCTTGAATTCGTCAAGAGGGGGAAGAGGTTGTCGATGACACCATTATCGACGGTATGTAAGTCCTCAACGTTGAAGGAATCAAAGTCGTGCGACATTTTGGGGTGGAAAGCTGTCGGAAACACGGTGAGCCAGGTGTCGTCCCCCATGAAGGCAATCTACAGCAATCATGTAAGAGTCTGTGAGAGCGCAAGTTCAGGGGAGACGCACTGTTTTATTAGCCTGTTGCAGCTGCTGTATGACAGAGTCCTCCTCAATAGACGCCCCCCCAAAGTTAAACCCAATATCGACGAATGTTGGTAGAGAGCCGGTGACGAGAGCTTTGATACGCTGTAGTGTTGCAGTAGGAGGATCGGCGTGAGCATTGAAGAGGAATGAGTTACGCGGCTGCTTTGCAGTGAGTTCTCGAGGGAGGGTCAAGACATTGTGATGATAGGGAGAATGTGGTTGCGGTGGGTGCGGGGAGAGAAAATCGAAGCGGAGAGAATCGATGATGATGAGGACGGCGCGTTTGTGGATCGGCGGTAACGTGCAAGGAGATGCGGAGGTTGTGCAAGACGCGACGGTGGAAAGGGATAACCTGCTAAGCAGGAAACCACGGGTAAAGAGATATATACCGGCAATATGAAGGAAAAAGAGAAAAAGTACAATCCAGGACGCTCGAAATACCATGGCGGTGGGCTGGGTCACCGTGCTCGAATGGGGTAAGCTATGAAGAAGTGGCAGGGGCTGTCAACACACCGAAGTAAGCATCTGGACACGGTCCCTCTGCAAACGCCCTCAGGCTAAGATGAGGCCAGCGGCCAGCAAGCAGCCGCTTGCGACCGGTCCCTCGGCCCGCAGCCCGTGTTCCCTGTCGTCTTGTCCCTATCCAATCCCATTTATTGTCGACTGTGACTTATCATGGCTACCGTAACGTGTAACGAAAAGCCGGAAAATAATTTCAGTCACTCACCACATTGTTGCGGATTATCAATCGTGGCATAGGGACGGGCTTCCCTAAACAACTGCAGTTATGCGGTTTCGCGGCGCTATTTTGATAGACTTGGTTCGCCATGATGCCTATACTATGAACATTGGCCGTCAAGTGCTGGCACGCTCACCTACCGTATCTTATAGTAGATCCTCAAGCAATCATCGATCACCGGTCACCGTCAGGCCTCAGGCCTCAGGCTCCGATCCGACCCGGAATTTTAAGTACATGTTTACATCACGATATTGTGACGACAAGTGATAAAACAATTAATCAACTAATAATTAATCAAGCGCACTGACCCGACGTCGCTCGATGTAATGTAATAGATGTCAATCTCATGTACTGATATACATCATCGTTCACAAGATCGACGTCTCATATATATATAGATCATATGACGACTTTTGTCCATCAACAGATTCAACACTACCCATCCGGATCCGTGGTCATCGCATCCTGATCCTCCGCCCCATGCTGCAAGAGTAACTGCATTACTTCCTGATGTCCTCCTCCGGATGCATTCTGGAAAGGCGTTTGGCCCTGGTCGCCCAACGCATGAACATCGGCGTCGAACTGAAGCAGCAACTTTGCAAGGTCCAGACTTCCTTTCCGCGATGCTATGTGTAACGGAGTCTCGTTCCGGGAACTTCGGGCATCTGCGTCTGCCCCGTGCTCGAGAAGAACCCTAGAACATTCCACAAATCCGCCGCTTGACGCCTCATGCAATGGTGTGTCGTGGTCGGTGTTCCGGGTGTTCACATCTGCGCCTCGTTCGAGAAGCACCCGAACAGCGTCCGCCTTTCCGGATCTCGAAGCAATCTGCAATGACGTATTCTGCTTCTCGCCTTGGGCCTTCACGTCTGCACCATGATCCAGAAGGAGCCGAACAAGGTCCACAGCACCCTGATATGATGCATGGTCTAATGGACTCCAGTCATAACGACACCGGGTTTCTTTGTCGACATCGTGCTCAAGAAGGACTTGAGCAACTTTCAAATGGGCCCTATGACATGCGAGACCCAGCGGAGTCTCGTCGTCAAAGCCCCGAGCATTTACATCCTGTGAGCGTTCGACAACCAGGAAGTTGATCACATCATGTATCCCACAGAGGGCTGCATAATGTAAAGGAGTTGCGCTGTCCTGTGAGGCATATCCAGGCTGATCAGATCGGAGGATGCCTAATTGTGGGTCGTATATCCAAAGCCAGATTGAAAGGTGGCGACTCTTTGGGTCAAACAGGCGTTTTAACCCGTCTTGTATGTTGCCCAACACCTCCTCGAACTGAGAATGGCCCATCCAGTGCGCCGCTGCATACTCGGCAAGAGGATACTTCTCCAGGCCGGTATTCGTGATACCTTCGTCAAGATGTAAAAGAGTGCCCAAACAGGCTTGCGCAACCATCTTGTGAGCTGATGTCATCGAAACGTGGAAGCGGGAGATCGCGTCCTTTGCTTTCGAAATCCGCGTCGACACCAAATATTCTTTCACCGAAAAATGCGTAAACTGGACGACCCGTGAATCATCCACGTTCACGACAGTAAGCAAACTCGAACAGGTGGAGAACACCGCGTGTCCAGGGTCTTCAGGGCGCCAACCCTCCAGGTATTCCGGTGTGCATTCGGCTTCAAAATCGAATGCGAGAAACTCTGCGAGTTCCGCGGTGCTAAGGGGACGGGAAGCTGCTGCAACACATTGAAACAGGCGGTGCGCATATTCCCAATTCTGATCCCCTATATCTTCCAACGTACGCTCGTATGTTTCGTCGAGTGACTTGGGCAATTCATCAAGAGCACGTCGTATCCGACCTGGAAGGCAGTAGCGGAGGTATGCGAGTTGGCAATGCACCCATCTGAACCTATATCCACTGAGTAAGCAGGAGTAGCGAGAAATAGTAAAGTTGGATCCTTACATCCCATCAGCTTTCTTCGTCAGCACATCGATCACGAGTTCCTTGTCTGCTTTCCTCCATGTTCGCATCTTTGGATCGCTGTTGACAACAGATTTGACATATTCTGCGATGTCTTGGGCTTGTCCGCTCTCACCGTGTAGGGAAACAGAACGGAATGCCAAAGGACCGAGGACAGGCTCAATGTCGGCCTCGGGTCGACTTGTCACACAAATCCGAAGATTCGGAGCTTGCAATGTGACGAGGTCCTCCACGAATCCCAAGACATTGTCACGAGGTGATGGCATGCCAGCCGAGCTCGAACATTCGTCCAGTCCATCGATAACGATGTAAGCTGTCGCTTGTTTTGGGACCTTGAGCATGGTTTTAAGGCATTGCGTTAGTTCGCTTTCGTTGGCATAATTGGAGCCGCTGTCATGTGCGATATAGAAATCGGAAAGAATCGCACAGTAGGCAGTAGACTGATTACAAAGTTGGACGAGGAGGGATGAGAGCAATCCACGGCGGTCCTTCTTTTGGTCGTCCCTGAAGTCACAATAAAAGAAGGCCAGTGATGCTTGTCTAGACGTGCGCATTTGTTGGATATCTTCGATGATGGAAGAACTAAGGGATGGCATGTTATAAGCTCCCGTACACGTTATAACCAAAGCTAACGTACCAAAGAACGCTTTTCCCTGCGCCAGCTACACAGGCGACAACGGCAGCATCAGTTTCAAGGAAAGTACGAACGTGCGAATCACTGACGTTTACCATGCATCCACAACAGCGAACTCGGGCCAGACGATTTCCATTTCGCGAACATGTCACCTCCGGTCCACCATGTTGCTGTTCCGTCGTGCTGAGATTCACGAGCGATCTTGTGATTTTTCATTGGATCTGGCGGAGAGAGCCATCCTCGGATGTCTTGCTGTAGCTTATCACCTGAAGAATAGTCTCAGCATACCCCAACTCAGCAAGGACGGTCATGTAGAATAACCAACGTCGTAACTGGTTCATGATTTCTATCGCACCGTCAGACAGAGCACAAGGTCATCGATATCACTCAAACGTACCAAGAGCCTCTTTGACATCGTCTGACATCGCTCTGCCATCTAGATGGGACGACATTTAAGTGGTGAGGGAGTAATGAGCACGGTAGGAGTTGCTCACCGTCCATGAGTATGCGCATATCCTGGACAAGACCATAGATGGATTCAAGGCTCTGTGCTGCAGTCGTCCGAGCCTCATCCAGAGTGAGCCGATCTAGTCTCTGAAGGGTCGCCTCGACGTCCTTCTCTCCAAGAAGCTTTTTCACAAATTTGGCTATATTGCATTAAGCTAGGTAGTGCGCATCAGCGAGGGTCGACTCACTAGATCGGCCCTGCTCCACCTGTTTTGTCGCGACGGCAAGTGTGGACAATAATTCTACCATGATCTTCACTATGATCTCCGCCATGATTGGGGTAGGAGGGAATTTGGTATAAATGTCGAGTCGATTAAGGAAGCCTTCCATAGACTCGAGTAGGTCCACGAGCGTATCATAACTCGCTGTGGTGTCTTTGATGGCCTGCCAAGGAGATGTTCATAAGACTCACAATGCAGGCATAGGAACGAGGGAAGGAATGTACGGCGAGTAAGACGGCAAATCCTGCGAATATTGCTCTCGTTGGTGGGAATGGCTGTTGAGTATGTGTAAGGAACGTGAGATTCCAAGGGATATTTTGCAACGCACTACTAGACCGATGCCCTCGCCAACAGCAGCGTTTGTTGAGAGGGTGTACAGGACGTGTACAACACGCTTGAGGGATCTCATGCACTTTCCATCCACTCCTCGGAATTCCTGGAAGCCCCGTGCCCGCTCCTGGAGGAAGGAGGTGACGGAGTCCACAGAATCGCACGCTTCGAGTTGTTTTGCGAGAGGATGATCAGCCAATTTGGTTCCGGTCTGGTTTTCGTAATCTTGTAGGGCAACGTCGAAGAGCGCTTGGAAAGTCGAGGATTGGGAAGAGTGACTCATATCTGGGGTAGAAGCGACGGATGTAGGAAGAGAGGAGGTGATCGGTGATGAGGCAATGACAACTAAGAGTGGGATACGGTAGGTGCACTGCCTCGCACATCGCCATCGATAGCCGCCGAGGAGAGTTTCTGCCGTTAATTTCTGGTACTCTAAGGCCATTATATTAGGCGCTCACCGACTGTGGACTCTCCTCTCCCATTCCACCGTAAAAGTATAACATATGATGTCCCACTGGGATCACTGTGAGCGGCGGTTTCTGCAAGATCGAGCTTCTTGGCGTATCGCCGCGTATGGGCGAGGAGTCAACCATTGTTATTGGGAGACACACTTTCGGGTGGGAGATTCAGTCGGCAAAAGAAGTGACGCGGCTCTGTCATGATCTGAATCGTCGAGTTAGGTGTTTCAACCGGAGAAAGGGCTCATATATCATTAAGGAGGGATTTATGGACGTGGACGGGACGAGAGGAGTGGTTGTCGGGATTTGCCGAAAGGATATTTCTTTTGCAGGTGCGGCAATTTCCCAAAAGTCGAACTCGTTCTTTTGTGTCGACTCAGTCGAACGAGCAAACTCTTCCACGATTTACTCGTCGAGCTCTCGTCTAAATGAGTTGATGTTTTTGTTTTGTTAAATACAACTCCTATCGCTCGTCACATCTTCCCAGGCCCCTCAATGTCGCATCAGGCTTGCCACGGATGGGCCCTCCGACGCGGACGAGCTTGCGCGGGGACTGTTTGCCAACCCGCTTGAGTTTGGGGCTTCTGGGTGGCTGGTGACGTCGTTGTTGCCGACAAGCGTCGTGTGTGAGACACAGCATGTCGTGGTCAACCTCATGGTGCGTATCAAAGATATTTGTGCTCAACCCCACCCCGTACCTCATCGTGTTCCTCGAGTGTCGACTCGTTGTCGGTCCCATCGCCAGCAGCACGAACTTACCAGATACTTCGGCTCGTGTGGACATCCACATGCCTCTGCTGAGGCTCGGGCTCAGCGCGCCACATGCAGCAGTGAATAACCCCGTTCCGTGTCAGCGGCCGCCGGTCCAGGACCTTTGTCACATCATGTATGCCACAGAAGGCCGCATGACGTAAGGGAGATGCTCTGGACTGTGATGGTTATTCAGATCGCTCGGACGGGGGACAGTGTCGAACTGGATCGTGCATCCAAATCCAGGTCGAAAAATGACGATTCCTCGGGTCAAACCGCGATCGGAACACCGAAGATGGGGAATGGCGACTCGTATCAGCAGATTTGAGAGGCGAGAGGCAGAGATGAGGAGAGATGCTGAACTGTGGGATGTGGCGGCAGAGGGTCGGATGAGGGTAAGGAATACACACATCGAAAGCCGAGGTGAGTTTCTATCCAGGTGTTGGATTGGGCTCTCAAGTGCTCAAGCTAGCGGTCAAGGACGTCAATTTCCGAGACATGGGTGATGACGAAGCAGAACTGGACTTATCACACTCGACTCGTTCTCTTTGAAAACGGAGTCCGGTGCACGCAGCACGTCAATGGATATGGTGGGTGTTTTAGTTGCGGTGGTGGGTTTTGAACGGCATGCCGGGTGGCGAAGAACCCGCTCTACTATAGTTGCCGCCGCGGAAATTCGGTGGAATTCATGCGATGGATTTTGGTTGTCGCAACGCGTGGTTGACCTCCGCTCCGAGTCTAATGTGCTTTGATTTTATTTAACAATCTT
>QFFA01002216.1:0-11709 GCA_003316565.1 Russula foetens | reverse complement strand
TTTAATAATCCATGTACATTCCGTCACCCTTGCGCCCACTGGCAGCATATAACAGGTATGACTGTTGATTGTGCCTTAGCTGTCTATAGTTATGAAATGCTGACCGAACATGTCTGGGGCTATTAGTAGCGAGCTCGGCATTGATCGTGGGTGGTACACTTGTACAACTTGCGCTGGCAAAAAAGCTAACACCTCCCTGTTCTGTCACCACTTGTAGCTTCACGATTGGTCTTTGACAAGTCATGAAGAGGTGGGGCCTTTGTGCCCTTTCAATTTAACTTCTGCTTACTGAAGGATACCGATTTTCTTTTCCTTCTGAGACAGTTGACCTTCGTTTGGCGCCGGGGAAAGAGTCTCTATACTCGAATACTATTCCTGAGCGCACGATACACAGCACTTGTGTCGGCCCTTTTGTATTTGTTTCCGGTGCGCCTAGTCAAGTCGGCTAGGGCCGTCTGCGGGCCCGAAACGAGGCTCACGATTCGGGCTAGGTGGCATCTAAGATGGCAAACGGTATGACGGCCCTGAATGTTGTCACTATCGTGTGTTCAGAATGTGAGTACGCCTTGCATCGTTGGTGGCAATTTTATTTGCTCACCTTTCTTTTAGTCATATTCACGTTAAGGGCATGGGCTATCTGGGAAAGGAGCAGGTTGATACTTGTATTCCTCATCGGGTTGATTACTGTATGGTGGCAACTCTTCACATCAGTTATGTCCAACTGACCCGGACGGTTGGAGGCTTATGCAGCATTAGCGATCACGGTGGTCGAGTATTCCAATTACTTGGCTCACGGTACGTGGCTTTGTCTCTCCTTTTGCATGGCGAAATAGATATTTGACTTTTCAATTTATGGACAGAGACACCGCCTGTTACTTGGGTCATCGAGGGTGTAGGCCAATATCAGATGCGAATAAGAAACACCGCCTTGCATGCATTGCTTGTATCCTCACCATTTCTTCTCATACTCGTTTTTCAGTCTGGTATGTCTGGTGATAGGGGGGTCGGGATGTCGCTGTCGCTGATGTCACACAGTTGTATTGGTTTTGACACTGTGTAGACTACGATGCCGTAGCCACACACCAGCGCAGTTCAGATCGACGCTGTTGGATATTCTCTGGATTGATGGTCTGTATTTGGGCACTTCTTGAACTCTGGCAGTGCTGATTGGTTTTAACCTTTTACTTGGCTCTAGGGATTATGTATTTCGTTTTTATGTTCCGTGAGTATCTCTCACCATTCTCTTCGTACCTGTTTCGACAGAATACTTGTAGTTCTTGGTGTTATCAATGTCGGACTGTCGTTTAAGGTCTCGGTGAGTCAGGATCTGACTATTAAATGTGGGAACCTCACCAAGGAATTCATACACAATGTGGAAGCGACCAGACTTACAGCTCGGACTTGCACAGTGAGTGGCAGCGCGTATCTCACATATAGACTAAGATACATATGTTCACAGGCTCCAGACGGTCTTTCATAGTATCCTTTCGACGCGGGTTGTGCTACATACTGCCACGGTTTTGAGGAAAGACATTGTTGACTCACGGGCCACTGTGCCACAGAACCGGAGGACGAATAGCATGAGGCTTACAGAAGTTACTATAGAGCTTGCACCAGAAGATGTAGAGGACCAGGAGACTTCGAGATAAATAGTTATGGTATGAATTGCATGTAGCCACCATGAGCGTCTACACAGTATACTGGTGCACGATGTCAAGTTGTCAGAGAACCGAGCCACAAAAATTATCGTTGTATAGATGACGAACGCGTTGGGTCGTGTGACACGAATGGTAATGAGTGCTGGAATTTCAAGATACCGCTAGGACTGGACTTACTAGATGTGGCGTTTATTACCGAGGCATCAAGTTTGCTCGCTCTCACGTCAACAAACATGTACCTTACCTAGAAGATATACCACGGAAGTCATCCCACAATGATTCGGCCCTCTGCGAGAGTTGCGAGAAGTCTAGTTTTCATCCTTGAAATTTTTGTCCACAGCGCCCGTGGAGTATGATTTGGGACGCTCGAGGTCTGCGTGGTATATTTCAATACAATATCCCGTTGATGATGCAAACACTTACGAGCGCTCAGTGGGCAGCCCAAGATAAGCTGCGAAGATTCACTAAATGCGTGTGAGACATTGAAAGGGACCGAGTAGAATTGTATCTTCATGGGGCCTTGATTGGTAAGGAGCGCATATCCACGTTCGGCATCTGCCTTACCACCGTTCCATCACATGTTAGGGAGCAGAAAGGCCACAAACGGTCCTCGCGGACACGTGCCTCAGCTCGGATACCTGATCATGAGATGATATTATAGATCTGGCTGACAAGCGTGAAGGGCTCTGAAAACACGCCTTGTGAAATCTAACGTGGGCCCGCCTCGCGGCGAAGCACCGCATGGGGCGGCATGGCTGTAGCCAGAGCTGAAAACGACCTGGCTTTCCTTCAGCGTAGATTCGGAACTTGAAGTAGACTCAGGCTCGACTGCTTCGCTTCGTCGCTGGCATCCTCGCTTGCAGTTTTGTGAGCCAGAGAAGTACCTCCTAGTTCGAAATGTCATAGAGCACCACTGCATATGAGAGGAATAGAACTGGAACTGCGAGGCTAAGAGAGCATGCACTGGCATTACTGTGCGTTACCATCAAGTCGGCACCGACCACCAAGTCGGCACCGACCACCAAGTCGGCAGTCACATTCGTCACGAATTGTCACAAGTCGTCACGGTGCCTGGATTCAAACTCCGGCAGGTGAGCATAACCGAGTTGTGCTTGTGCATGCCATGAGTAGCATGTTTGTATGGTACCTAATTAAAGGGAACTTGTCCAATTATGAGAGCTGTTTCCTTGTGATATGGTGCAAAAGGAGTGTTATGGGACACAGGTCACACCCATGCTGTTGGTCATGTATTGCTTAAAGGGAGAGTAATAGTACTGCTGAATGGCATAGTGGTTATTATGTTTTGCATCCATGAGTGAGCAAGGTGAGGCTGCTGGTTCGATTCCGTTTGGGTGCACTTGATTTCTTCATAATACCCATCAGCCCATCGGCATTGGATATGCTTTTTTCCAAGTTGCACAATCCATGTCATGCACTTAAATATTTTTTACTATTTTTCTACACCATCTACGCACCAGGGACAAAAGTCCACTGGTCGAGCTTTCAGGTGTCGGCACGACTGGCTCCGGTTTCCCTGTTGTAGCCACTGTGGCTGGCATGTCATGTTTGAAACTCCGCTTCGGCACATGTTTTCAAGTGACAGTCTGCGTGAGTTTGTGTGACGAAGATAGATTTCAGTATCTCAGGAAGTACTGCATTGTTTTCGCTCGTTCAACTTTGCAGACACAGGTAAAGTGCAAGAACTAAGATGTGTAAAGTAAAATAATGAGAATTTTGTGTTTTTAGTGGAGTGCCGACTTGATGGTAACGCACAGTACTGTAGTTTGTCGACGGACGTTTATCATTACACGTCACGTCGTAGCACGTAGCACGATGATACATAACACAACCCGATAGATACACACGACATAGTAGCGTACAACAAACTCCAACCAAGACACAAACCTTAAGCCTCACCTACGCCTACGACAGCACCATCTGGACGGTTACTCGTAGGTAACTCGTGTTCGCTCCCGACATCGTTTGTAGGGTAAGAAAGGAAACGTTTACGGAATAACATAGCTGCATGACGAAAGCGTGAGAGATGCAAAGCTCGCAGCGCACGGGCGACGGGTGCAGGAAGGCCATCCCGCCACACCGCCGGTTTGTCGCTGGATTCCCAAATGGTCCAGACGCACGCCCATAAAAAGGCGAACAACACCCCCGTTACCATCGCAATAGCTAGGCGTGACCCAAACTTAGGTATACTCCAGCAATAGCAAAACAGCCCTGTATAGAACATCAACATCCTGTCGGGGGTGTCAGCATTCCACAAAAGAAAGGTGGGACTGCAGGAGATGACGTACGACCACATAAGTAATGCCCATGGTAGGCTGAAAACAATTGCCATCACTTCGAGACCGAAATATCTTCGTGAGGTCTGGAAGAGATAATCCCACTGTCCAACTGTCACGTCGACTGACATGTGAGATGCAGCTGTCCACTTACTGCATCTTTTGGTTCTATTTCTTGTTTTGTACGATTGTGACGCATCAAGAGCAAGCTAACGATAGTGCTCCCTACGCTGGCCCCTAACGAGATGATGATACTACCCTCCGAAAGAGACACAAGGACGTTCATTTGTGGCGTAATCGTCAAAATGCCATTCTGGAGGTTGTATGGGACAACGCCGGGGATGGCAAGAAAGCCCACGTCCACTGTGAGCATCACGGTTGCCTGAGATAGGAGGCCAAGTGAGACTTGAGAGCTCTACTCACAACTAGACGTGAAAACGTACCCAGAGTATTATGTCGTTCCATTCAGATAATAGCTTGGTCATGAAACTCTTCCAAGCCCTCTCAATAATAACTTCATCCGTCCATAGCTTGTCCATTTCCATGAGATGAACTTCTGGGGCGAAGAAAAGCCATGGCGACAGAAACGTCACAAGAGCCGATCTTCTACGGTTTGTTGTGCCGTACGCTGACTGATCGCAGACTAGCCGCGCATGTCTCTGCCCGTGGAAGTATAGGAACCTCCAATGTGCTGAAATGTGTACGAATTAATCACAGGGACAACTCCCCAAGTTAGGCTTACCAAAAAACGACAGAAGACGAGCTGTTTACGAAAAATTCCCCTAAGTAATGAGAAGACTGGTATGTAGCATGCACGTACTAGTTGCCGCGGTGTAATGCTCCATGCCACCTGCATTACTCACACAACTCACACTACTGATACCACCGACGCCACCTACGATGTTTGTGCTACTCATACTTCCTATGCTACACCGCGCCTCTAAGCAACGAAGTCAGTGAACATTGTCTCATATTTTGCACGACTCGGATCACGTGCCTTTAGCCTTTTGTACAAGTACGATCATCTTCTGCATTTGATCATCGTCATATGGTAAAGTCGATGACCTCGAAGTCATCACATCTAAGATGTCCATGTTGGTCTATTCCATGGTCAAATTCCAGCTTCAAATTCATGAGCTCACCTATGCAACCATGGGCCAAGATCCCCATGAGTTCATCATAAACACTGAGAGGAAGACTGCGACCCTCAAAAACGACTGGAAAGAGAGACCAGTGATTCCTATCAAGACGACATCAACACGCAGGGAACTAAACCAGAGATAGCCCATGTACCAGTAAAGACTCTCCAAACGATGCCCTGTCCGCCGAATTAATGAAATTAGGGAGCAAGATGTACATGATTGTGACGCACTGAGATGGGCAGGTGATTCGACTCCATCTAGTTCAGAAGTTATGGGTGTTGTGTCATATCTGTCGAGCCAAAACAAGCATCGGGTGTCATGACATGCGTAGTAGTAAGACCATTGCATCCTGTCGGATTCATCCAGCGTAAGATCCAGCACCATGTCATAGTTATTTGATGGGATGGTCGGAATCTCGACGCGCTCGATTTTCTTCAGGTAGGAGTAGAAATCTTCCATTTCTTCTCTTGATAGATGGTCGTGCATGTCCGTGTCAGTAAACAACCTCTTCAATGGTCGAATTAGTCGCGAGTGTAGGCTGAGGGCTTCAATATGAGTGACACACCCTCTCTGGATCATAAAAATACAGAGCGCCATCCGGATGCGTGGCCGGTATCCAGGGACTACAATCTCGCGTGAGCGATGCATGACCAGGGGCATTTGGATCCGGAAAGCTGTGAGGATCTCTATTAGCCAAGAGGATATATCGTAAATAATGGCTTACTGCAAGAATGTAGTTGTTATGGGTTCCACAAACTGCAATTTTCTCTCACGAGATCTGCCTAACATGTGAGGGCTGTGTAGCTATGATGGGATGACCCGCTTACATCGTGGCGTTCTTCGTGTATCGTGGGATTTGATCTGAATTAATCAGCTGAAGAAAGCGATCTTCCGGTAAGGCGAAGACTGATGTCGCGGAGGAAGCTGTACGAGAGTTCTGAGAGGCCATCTCGGCTCGATCCGAGGGTAAAGTTGAAAGAGACGAGTTCGGGGACGTGTCCATAGCCACTGGCATCGGCTCTTCCGTGATTTCTTGTGCGTTGAACGGGGTAGTTGTCAGCGAATCTGTTGATGGATTCTGAATGCTCCAACCAATGCTCGTCGTCCTTTGCTTCTGACGGCGAATGGCTGCTCGTCCTGTACGTTCTTGCGTACGAGAAGACGAGGTCAAATCCGTGTGACCTTGAATACCAATCGTGGGATTAATTGCCCCATCTGCACGGGGGTAAGTGTGTGCACCCGTCTGAGCGATGTCGAGGTTATCAGGTCGGGCCGTGTTCAGGGAGGGATTCGGGGAAGGTGACCTGGATGATCGGCTTCTTGACCGTGATGCGACCGGACCAGGCCCAAACAGGCGATAAGTTGCTCTGGGATTTCGCGATGACCGATTGTTTTGGGCTGGGGCGCGCAACGATGTCTGCGAATGCGAAATCGTCGAAAGCCTGTCACTGGCGCGGCTTTGAACGCTCAGACTCCCAGAGCTGTGATTGGCGTGGCTGCTTCCAACGGTCTGATTGGTCGTATTGGGACCTGGGGCCCAAGGAGGATCGACGGGAAGTGTGGCCAGGGTCGGGGTTGGTGGGGCAGTACCTGACTGCGGATGAGCTCGCCCGCGGCCCAGGGGCTGGTTCGCCGATGCTGGAACAGTGCTGGCAGCAACCGCGTATGGGCCGATTTCGACCGTACACACTGAACCGCCCGACATCGAAGAAGAGCCTGCTCTGTCGCTAGGAAACGACGGCTCAGCTGGTTTGGGGCTTCTGTCCGTTCCCGGTTTGCTGAGCCACAGGAAGCGCCATTCGCCCATCTTGCGAACAAGATAGGCTAAGAGCGAGGTCCAATGTCTCAGGAATTGTTTGATGTGGTCATTCCTGGGGCGTAATCTGCGCAAAAAATGGAGAAGGAGTCTGAGTAGGGAAGTCATGTTATCCTAGGAGGACTGCGTGGACAAGGAGAGGACCACCGAGTCATACAGGCGTCGCACTGACAGGTACAATGCGCCCAGCGTGACCGCCGCCACAGACCCAGGCACTGCCTCCTGCCTTGGACAGACCGACTCAGAATCGTCTTCCTCGACCAGGTCAGTAATCGACTGTTTATGACAAAGATCTTGGACCCTCACTCTAGCTCGGATTTTGTCCTCATCGCCCTGTTAACAACTGCCGATGAATGGCGACAACCAAAAGCTCCCACTGGACCGGCGGGATTCTAGACCTTTCGCCCTCGATCATGATGATGACACAACGTCGAATAATGTTGCATTGGCGCTTGGCTTTGAAATAAGCGGAGCCTACGATGAAGAAGAAGAGCCTGCCAAGGTGCAAAGTGAATCGTGAATTGCTCGGCCGACTTCGAGGTGCCAGGGGGTGCCAGTGGTTAACGTCATCGTGTGTTGGTTTACCCGAACCCGAGCCGAGCAAACTCCATTCATGTTGGTCAGAGCCCGACAGACCCACTAAACGGGTGAGCATGCCGATTTGTATTCTAGCGAGGCATTCACAAGGGATCAGATCCACACACACGGATGGACGAGTCATTGACCAGTAGTGAGTTCGAGAGAGACACACTGCGACACCGCGGATCAAAGCCAGGTGAGTGGTTCGGTAACGAAAAGAAACGCACTGCGGATCCTCCAGGTCGTCAGGCTGACCTTACATTAGCATAATGCCTTAATGTGCCGGTGTTCATGAAAGTTCATGCATCATGTTCATGCTCCGAGCACGTGTCTATACCGTGACCACATGTTCGATTTTGGGCTGGTTGTTCAAGTTTTTGTCCAGCCTTCGACGTAATCAACGATCCAAGAAAATGAATAGCATCAACATGACACTGGCAGCCGTATCCGAGTCCAGGTCAATGGATCTTCGACAACGACGACAGGAACCGATCAACTCTTTCCTGGGTCAAATTGACGATCGTTGTTTGAAGACATACCTGGATTGCATTTCCCAACAGCCATCAGTGCGACATAGAGACATAGATACATTTTTATCTATGCTTTGTCCGGTCATGGTGATTCACGTCATTCAGTCGTAATATAGTTGCCGCGGGATCCTATCCTCGATTATCGCCGAGAAATGATCACTAGCTCAAAGTCCCCACCTCTTCCATATCTTACCCAGGTCGGCGTAAGCGGAGCGGTCTCGACGTTCTTTCGTTTGGGCTTCCATTCCGGAAGTTTCCTCCGCAGGTAGGCCTGCCAGTGCTGCCTTGCCGGAAACTGAAAGATTCGTGGCAGGGCGAGTTTACTCGTCAGGATCACCAGGGGCGACCCTAGGCTCCACACTGGCCCAGCGGTCAATTGCTCATGACAGAGATCGTGGCGGGCATCGCAATCCTTACTCAGAATTGTCCTCACCATTGACACCATGATTTGACCCAACATCCATCAGCGGATGCCAGCGAATTCCCAGTAGCCTAGCAGTGCACAGGCCAACTGCCGCATGACATTGTCAAGTCCGAATAGATGGGGAACTTGATTCTAGGCCGCTGTCGGGACTAGGCAAAGTCAAAGCCTTGTTATGGTGGCAGACTGTTTTCCTTTCATCGGTCCCAACTTTGGGATTCTCAGGTTGATGTCAACTCACTGTAGGTCTCGTCATGAAATGAGCTTGCACTAAACCATCATCTTTTTTGACCCGCGTAATTAATATCATGGCGCGATGCGCCAGCTTGTTAACTCTCCACCACAGTTTGTCAAACATTCTTGGAGACACGTCACGTCGTAGGCCCGTAGCACAATGATACACAACAAGATCCGATACACATGACATAGTAGTGTACAACAAACTCGTACCAACAACACACGAAACCTTAAGCCTCACTTGCGACAACACCATCTCGACGGCCAGCTAACTCGTGTTCGCTCCCGACATCGTTTGTAGGGCAAAAAAGGAAACGTTTACGGAATGACACAGCAGCATGACGAAGGTGTGAGAGATCCAAAGCTCGCAGTGCACGGGCGATGGGTGAAGGAAGGCCATCCCGCCACACCGCCCATTTATCGCTGGATTCCCAAATAGTCCAGACACAAGCACAGAAAAAGACAAACAACACTCCTGATACCGACGCAATAGTTATGCGTGACTCATGCTGAGGAATACTCCAGCAATAGCAAAACAGGGCTGCATAGAACATCAACATCCTGTCGGGGGTGTCAGTTATTCCGAAAAATAAAGATGAGAATGTAGGAGATGACGTACGACCACATAAGTAATGCCCACGGTAAGCTGAAAACTATGGCCATCAGTTCGAGACCGAAATAACTTCGAGAAGTCTGAAAGAGATAATCGCACTGTCCAACTGTCACGTCGATATGCATGCAAGATAAGGTAGTCCACTTACTGCATCTTTTGGTTCTACTTCTTGTTTTGTACGATTGTGACGCATTAAGAACAAGCTAATGACAATGCTCCCTACGCTAGCAGCTAACGAGATTATGCAGGCAGCCTCCGAAAGAGACACGAGGATAGTCATTTGCCGCGTGACCGTCAAGATGCCGTTCTGGAGGCTGTATGGGACTACGCCAGGGATGGCAAGAAAGCTCACGTCCACTGCCAGCATCACGGTTGACTGGGGTAGGATTCGTAGGAAGCCAAGTGAGACTTGAGAACTCCAGTCACAACTAGACGTGAAATCGTACCCAGGTTATCAACCCGTTCCATTCAGATAATAGGTTGGTCATGAAACTCTTCCAAATCCTCTCAATAATAACTTCATCCGTCCATAGCTTGTCCATTTCCATGAGATGAATTTCTGGAGCAAAGAAAAGCAACGGCGACAGTAACGTCACAAGAGCCGATCTTTTACGTTTTGTAGTGTCGTACGCTGACTGATCGCAGATTAGCCGCGCATGTCCCTGTCCGTGGAAGTGTAGGAACCTCCAATGTGCTGAAAATGTGTACAGATTAACTAGCGGAACAACTCCCAAGTTAAGCTCACCAAAAAACGACAGAAGACGAGCTGATTACGAAAATTCCTGTAAGTAATGAGAAGACTGGTGTGTAGTATGCACGTACTAGTTGCTGCGGTGTAATGCTCCATGCCACCTGCATCACTCACACCACCTGCGATACTTGCGCCACTCACACCTTCCATGCCAAGCTGTACCTCTGCGTAACGAAGTCAGTGAGCCTTGTCTCACATCTTGCGCGATCACGTGCCTTTAGCAATTTGTACAAGCTTGATCATCTTCTGCATTTGATCATCATCGTATGGTAGAGTCGATGACCTCGAAGTCATCACATCTAAGGTGTCCATGTTGGTCTATTCCATGGAAAATTCCAATTCTGGCTTCAAATTCATGGGCTCACCTATGCAACCATGGGCCAAGATCCCCATGAGTTCATCATAGACACCGAGTGGAAGACTGCGACTCTCAAAAACGACCGGAAAGAGATGCCAATGTTTCCTATCAAGACAACATCAATGCACAGGGAACCAATCCAGTAAGAGATAGCCCATGTACCAATAAAGACTCTCCAAACGATGCCCTGCTCGCCGAATTAGTTAAAATAGGGCGCGAATTGTACATGCCTGTGACGCACTGAGATGGGCAGGTGATTCGACTCCATATACTTCAAGAATTGTATCTGCTGCGTTATATTGATGGAGCCAAAACAAGCATCGGGTGTCATGACATGCGTAGTAGTAAGACCATTGCATCTTGTCGTCTTCGTCTTCATACGGTTTAATATCAAGCACCATGTCATAGTTCTTTGACGGGATGGCCAAACGCTTGACGCGTTCGAACTTCTTCAGGTGGGAATAGAAATCTTCCATTCCTTTTTTTAATTCCCGGCTGTGCATATTGGTGTCAGTAAACAACCTCTTCAATGGCGGAATTAGCCGCGACTGAAGGCTGAGGGTTTCAAGATCAGTGACGCACCCTCTCTGGATCATAAAAATACAGAGCACCATCCGGATGCGTGGCCGGTATCCATGGTCTACAATCTTGCATGAGCGAGGCCTGGTCAGGCGCACTTGGTCCCGGAAAGCTGTGAGGATCTTTATCAGACGCAAGAATACATCGTAAATCACGGCTTACTGTAAGAATGTAGTTGTTAAGGGGGCCACAAACTGCGGTTTTCTCTCACGAGATCTGCCAACATATGTAAGCACTGTGGCTATGAGGCGATGATCTACTTCTTACATCTTGACATTCTTCATGTATCGTGGGATATCATCTGAATTAATGAGCTGAAGAATGCGACCTTCGGGTAAGGCGGAGACTGATATCGTGGAGGACGCCGCAGGAGAATTCTGAGAAGCTGCCTCGAGTCGATCCAAGGGCGAAATGTGAAGAGAAAAGCGTGTGGACGTGTCCATGACAATCGGCTCTTCCGTGATTTGTGCGTCGTTCAAGGTAATTGGTAGCGATTCTGTTGATGGATACTGGACGTCCCAAATCATACTTGTCATACTTTGGTTCTGATGGCGAATGACCGGTTGTCCTGGCCCTTCTTGCGTATGGGAAGACAAATCCGTGAGACCTTGCGGACCAATTGTGGGATCAATTACCCAATCTGCATGGGGGTAAGCGTGCACAGCCGTCGGGGCAGTGTCGAGGTTATCGGGTGGGACTATATTCAGGAAGGGGTCCGGGGAAGGTGACCT
>QFFA01002214.1:0-10725 GCA_003316565.1 Russula foetens | reverse complement strand
ACAAAAAAAAAGGGAGGGGGGAGGGGGAGAGAGAAAAGAAAAAAAAGTCGAACGCACCCAATAACCGCGCATGATACCCTTCCGAAACCCCCACTCGGCCCACATCTCCCTCGCCACGACGCTCAAACGCTTGTCCAACGGATTCCCGTACTGGCCCTGCATCCGCACCTTGAACATCTCCACGGGGCTCGCGAGAACGGCGTTAGCGGCGCCCGCCATGGCGCCTGCCGCGGCGGTCTCCTTCAGCGAGAGCTGTCCGAACGGCGAGATGATGCGCTTCGAGATGCCGTATGAGGCGAAGAGCAGCGAGTTGACGCCGGCGATCCCCAGAAGGGGGCTTGCCATCCCTTCAAACGTCACTGTCAGGAGGGGAGGCGAGGGAAGGGGGGAGAAGCGAACCTTTGTAGAGTGCCAGTACGCCCTCTTTGCGCACGGTCTGCGCCAGAATATCCATGGGCCCTTTCTTCGATGCGTAGTCAGAGAGAGTGGTACGGGCTCAGAACGAATGCAGCACTGACAAACATGCCCTCTGTCATACGGTGCACGCATGGTGAGGTAGTGAGCGCAACGCATGAATAAGTGAAACTGAACTGGGGGCGATTTGGGCGCGCGTTTTGACTGTGTCTAGAGGCTGTCCAACTAGGACCTGAGCTGCGCCTCCAAAACTGCCCGCGATGAGTTCATTGACCGTCTCCAAAGTGCTCTGTGGCATGACGAGGCCAGGCCGTGATAAAGTGAGCAAGGAAGCGAGTACCGCGGTCTCGAAGGAAAGGGAAGAGAGGGACGCGCTATTTTTGATTACTTAACGCGGATCTGGCTGGTAACGATGTTGTAGCTGTGACTGTGGTATATTGTCGGTCGCCTGCGACAAGCAGATGATACCAAATTCCCTGCTACAGACAGACAGATAGGAAGTAACATGATAGGTGATGATGCTAAGTCCAATGCCATGTGTGTAGAAAACCCTGAGATCTAATGAAAGAATTGCAGTGTCCGAAATTGCAATAAAGGTACAGCATGCTGAGCGAAAATGGCACAAAGGTAATGAGAGAGTGAGAATGAAATGTGAGAGGTGAGAGTTGGGGACAGTGAGATGCATTTTTTAAGCGCAGAGCGCTGATGGCGAAGCCACGAAGGCAGAAGGTCTCAGAGGGCATGCGGTATGTCTGGGTTCTCTGCTTCCACCTCTTCGTCTTCCTCGACAATAGGTTCGTCAAATTCGTCATCTTCGTACTCTTGATCTGCCTCCCCGTCCGCATCCGCATCATCAAAGATAGTGTGAAACTGTAAACGACGAGGTTTATATGAGTATCTCGTCAAAAAGGGACAGTTCAAGGGTACTTACGTGTGTGACGAGTGCCTTTACCAGTTTATTGGTGTGTTGCATGTTTGACATAATCATGAGGAAATCATTGTGAGGAGCTCGCAGCAAGTTCGGACTAAAGACTATGGCCAATGCATCCGTTGTCATCTGGTTATGCTCCTCGTAGTCTGTAACTCTAAACTTTGTTCAGAGAAGTGTATCAATGAGTGATGAAATGTTTTTTACCTATCAAGGTGCTCAACAACACGTTTCAGAAGGTCGAAATTATATCGAGGAAGGGCTTGAATTACTGTCCGTATTCTTTCGATCCTGGTATTGAAGTCCTCGATCTCTGTCATGAAGAGAGGCGTAAGTCATGCAGAAAATACGGCCATCGGGATCGCCTTACGCGTCGCTTTGATGATATCATGATACGAGTAAGATGGAAACGCAGGCTCTGGAAGGACACGGAACCACGTCTTGATGAGGTCGCAAACCGCATAGATGTCACTCGAAGGTGTGACAGGCCATAGCCCTACAGACGGCACTCAGAAAAAGAAATGAAGGCAATAGGAATCGCAATCTTACCTTGATTCATTGCATCTTTCAGTGCATTTACTTCTGTGCTAGCTCCAGCGATGCGATCTAGCACAAGTCATGAGCATATCCAAGAACGCAACCCCGAACAAATTCACTTACAAATGCCGACTTCGGTCAAACCTCTGGCCTCAACCTCCAACAAACACTTTTCTAGGATTGAAGGGATAGTTCCAGGTGGAATCGCAGATCCTGCTGCCTCACGTTGGAGCAAGAATTCGAGATCGACCCCGAAAACTACTCAAAATCGTTAGCATTGGTCATAGAAAGTGACGGACGACTCACCAGCAGTTGGATCTCGTGATGCGGTCATCGGCCGATCGTGAATGTGGTCCGACAACTTGGGTTTCGGTGAGTTTCCAATGTAGGTCAGCCTTCTCTTCGCAGCCGTCTTTGAGACATGATCGATGGTACGAATCCATGTTGTCATCTCTGCTTTCGTGGCCGCTTGCAGTAGATAACGTCCCCCATCCTCGGTGTCGAGTTGGAATGTGTAGGAACGCTCATAGTTCGTACAATGTGAGACCCGGGCGTCAACAACGCTGAGAACCAGCGCGGGCTTGCCCGTAGGGGTAAAGTCTAACTCGGCTGCAGTGCGTCTGGTTGTGTTCACATCGACATGGTCCAATGCGAAAGCGTTCGATATCGGACGCATCAATTGCTGGAAGAATGCCGCCGAACCACTTTTCTTCGACCGCTGCTGTCGCTGCGCATGCGTGTATGGCCGGCGATTGTTCATCGCTTTGGATAAATATTCCTCCCGTTTGTCAATACGGTGCTGCTCTTGCTTACGCTCCTTTTCAAGGCGCTCGCGTAGAGTGCGATCGCGTTTGTTCTTCTCGTGCTGGGCCACAACGAGTCTCTGGAATGGTCGCTGGCTGCGCTTCGGTTGAGGTCCGGCATGCATGTGCGAAGCTTCCCAGTGGACGTCCTCTCGAATTGCACGTAGGTCAAACTGGATCTTGCTCACTTCTCTTTCGATGGTATTCAACCGCTCCAGATCGCTTGGTTCAGAGTCACATTGGTGTAGCCCTGGGGGTAATGAATCGATAATTAAATTACACAGTTGTCTGTATAGGTCAAATTAGTCAAAAGAGAATGTTCAATTGTTGTGGGCGTTCATACCGGCGCTTGTGAAAATTGACAAGGCCGCTCCCATCAGCTGGAGATGTGAGCACGTCTGGGAGGCTGAGTATCTCGAGAATGCGTTCCAACGTCCATCCCATATCTGTAATAAGATCCGGTAAATTGCGAGACGGTTGATATCTAGGCCTAGCCAGCATTGCGACCAAAGTGTCCGAGCTAGTCTTGCGCGCACTGGCCACGTTGTTCCATGCCCGGCTGTAGATGCGGCTCTCTGGACTAAGAATGGCAGAAGTTAAAATAAACTCGGTAAATGTCCGGATGCAGCGTCGGTCAGAAGAAGGGTGTTGTGAGTGATCAAAGTCGCTTCGGTCCCGGCACACCTCCACGGCCTTCAAGAAGAGTTCCATTCTACCTTGCCGAGCTTGGGACCCGATGCGCGGCGCTACAATTTTAGATACAAGCCACTTGCGTAGAACATGGTGCGCGCGTAAGCAGCTTCGCAGACCTGGAGGAAAGAGACGATAAAGCCGGTCCTGCGATAACTCCGAGATCAAAGGTGATTGCGTCACCTCCATTAGGTGGGAATAAATGCTTTGGATTTCCACGTCTTCGTTGGTAGTGCTCGCGTCTCTTGGTAAGAACCAACCAGTTCGATCAACGCTTTGTATCTCCAAGAGGTCTGCGGTAGCGAAAAGATCCTGCGAAGCGTCAGCGGGCGAGAGACTCGGCAATCTAGGAAATCACCTCTTCTGTGGTGTTTCGGATGGCTGCTGTGGCCATGTTATTAAGCTCGATCACAAGTCCCTCTGGCGTCACCCTATCGAGGTCTGGCAAGTCAACGAAGATCAGTACGCCTGATGGTGTTGTCTTGTGATCTACAGTGGGAGCCTTCGGGATGCTTGGCCGTAGTGTTTGGTGAGTGAAAAGGTTCGAGAGTGCGTTTATTCGATCTTTCAGGCTCGCCCAGCTCTTGATGACTTCGGCGTCGCCCCCGTGTTGGGACTCGGGCATCGCATGGTCTGGCGGACTCTCGAGGAAAGACTTGATCGCAAGGTAAAGGGCACTATCATCAAGAATATCCTGAGAACCGCCACCGCTCCTCAACCATTCACTCAGGACCTCTATGATGTCCTCACGAACATGAGCGACTTGTGCGAGACTTGAGGGAGAGGAAAGGTTGGTATTTGAGGCGCTGACATAGCGCTTTCGTAGAAGCTATTAAAAGTGAATTCGTCGGAGAAGAGCACATGGATAAAAAGATCGACTGCATACCTCAAAGAAGACGAGGGGCGTGACGAAGCTCCGAAAGACATTCCACCAAATTGACGAGAAGTCGCCACGATCGAGCTTGGCGTCGCGCGTCCTACCATCCTTAAGTGGCATCTCCCCGTTGTCATCCGAAATGGAAACTGAGATGCCTGGAAGCCCATGCGCCAAAATGTCCACCAGACGATCAAGCGTGCCGGCCTGTACCACAACCCGAACGGGATGTTCCGTCGGGTGCTCGGGAATCACTAAGCTAGTCCGCGCAGAAATTGAAGGAAGGGAGTTTCGACGAGCAAGGCTTGCTTTCCGGTCCAACCCATGCGACGAACCAGGACGAACGCGGATAGATGGGGCACGCGACAATTTCTTTTCCGTGGTCCCTCCTAGGCCCGACTCGAATACACAGCTCGGAGGTCGGGAAAGTACGCGCGACGACGGCCGAGACGAGGTGACCTCTTTACCCGGACTGACGAGTAATATCAGCTCGCCATCGAATAGTGGAATAACTGTCCGCCCAATGTTATGGCCGGGTACCGCGTCTGGCGCACCGAAGCTCCGCCTTCGAGAACCAAGAATGACTTCCCCACTTCGTATGGTTCGCACATCGTCTACGTTGAGCTGCATTGGTCCACCACTTTCCAAACGGCCCCGGAACAGTGGCGATCGGTTGATGAAGCTGACGTACGGAAGGTGTTCAGAAAATAATAAGGGGGCCAAACCCGCACTTGTGTGTGCCTGTGCGGTACTGGGGGATTTCGTCCAGAAATGGGGCTCGTACAGGCCTTTTCGGCGTGGCTCTGCTGCCAGGGACATCGTCATGAACTGGTCGATGCTGTAAAACGCATGAGAAACTGGCAGAGTTCTAGCGGTGAGAGTACGTGCCGAACAAACTTCCTACCCATACCGCCAGCACTCCCCTCGGATGAGGAAATGACGCGCCAGGTATCGAGCAACTTCTGCACAACCTTCGTCCAGCTATCTGTCCCTACATTCAACTTCCTAGGGCACAGTGAGAATGCCGTGCGGAATCCCTCGAAGTCGTCCTTCGCAGCTTTCAGGAATTGTACTGCCAGCAAGTCGCCTTCTCCCAACTTCGCCCTGTCGATCGATGCACGCATCCTTTCACACGCTTCACCGCCCCAGAACGTCAGTTTGTTCTCGACAGCATCATTCCCAACTTTCGCTGCCCAGGTCTCAACAACTGCACGTACACCTGGGTCCACACGGCGCCATGTCTTGTCAAGCCGTGACACAGGACGCGAGCACAAAGCATTGAAGATAGCACGCCACGAGCATTCGTCACCTGTTACACGGCACAGCTCACCGATGCGAACCCAAGCAGACACGACTTCTGAGCGGGTATACGTGCGCGACGTGCGCGGCAAGAGTTCTGCAGAGGGGTGGGTGCTGGTAGGGGAGTCAGACATGAGGACGTGGAGGAGGACAAGCTTGGTGAGCCAATGCAGACGAGCCTCACTGCCGAGGAAACATCCTATGATGGATCTGGGTTCAGTATGCTCCTGTTGGGGATATGCCTGGCGCTCGATGGGCGCGGGTATAGACGCCAAGCAATCTTCGGCAATGAGATTCTGGGGTAGGTCCTCGAGCAGGGAACGATGAAAGACGAATAAGCTATGGGCGACGTCTTGAGCCCTGAAACGAAAGAGAACATCCTTCGTAAATCCATCTCGGTCTAGAAGAGCGAACGAGATATCCTGGCTGCTACCAGATCCGGAAGTCCTATGGCCTGCATCCAAAGGCGACTTTGAAGGCGATGTTGTCACATTTGGTGCAGGAATGGGGTCCATTATCAATGTGTCATGCAACGACATCATCCCACGATGATCGGGACGAGGCGAAAAGGTGTCGACATTCGGTGAGGCTGTATTCGCATTTGGGGAGGAGGACGGGTGCATAGGGGATCGCGCATATAATGCCTGTACTGATGCGGATGTCGGTAATGTCGGACTTCGGGACAGCTCGTCACCAGTTTGCAGGGCTTTTGGGATTATTTCAGCTTGAAAGCCATCCCACGCAGCTTCATCCGCTGGCTTGCCATGAAACCGCAAATATTCCTTCGCAAGCCAAGCTACACGCGCACGGTTGCCATCTTTCGTATCTGCACCCGCGCCACTCACAAGATACGTACAGCATCGCACAAATTCGAATTCAAACTTGTCTGCCTCAAGAGCTAGTGGCAACGCAAAGAGTACTGAAAGCGCAAAATCCTGCCACGCAGTGGAACCAGCGCCTTGAGCGGGTGATGGTTGCATATCGTCGGTGGAAAGTGTTTCCTGGTGCAGTGAGAATGTTGTGGCGAATACGATCTCGTGGGTGAGGGCCTCGAGATTGCCCTTCATCACGGCACCATTAGCATCCAATATTAAATCCGGGTGTGTCCGTCTCCCCCAGAATGCACGTTTTCGTTTCATCGTCGAGGGTTTTGCATCCAATTTTGTCTTGTCGGCCGTCACTTCATCCCCTTGGCCTGCCTCGTCCTCTTCTTCATCTGCGGGAACAATACCCAGAGGAAACAATTCCTTCACCTCAGCGACACGATCACTTGGCGGCTTGTAAAATTGAAGTTTTGTCCCCCGCATGATAAGTTTGTTGGGTTTCCACCCCTTGGCGGCCGCAGGTTGACCATAATATGTCCCACGTGTGTTGGGGAGGGTGAAGTCTGTCGCGCGATTCACAAAACCTGAATGGAAGGTAATCTGAGAGACACGTTTCTCGCAACTCGGATCAGGCGGCTCAGTTTGGGATGGTTCGATGATCTTCGGTGGTGGAAGCAATGACATTTCGCCAGTACGTGCAGGGATGTTATCATACATAGTGGGACTCGGCGCATGAGCCCTGTTGATTCCTCCCATGGCAAGCGATGAGGTAATCCGGCCGACAGAGGGAGCCAAGCCGACCCTGTCCTTCACCAGACTTTGATCAAAAAGTCTTTCGGAAGCACTGGACGCCTTGCGGGAGGGACTAGGCGGGCCTATCTTGGAAACGGACAGCTTTGATGGAAGTTTCGGCGTAAAGGAGTGTGAGCGGACATGAAGCATGGGAACACTGGCACCCGATGGTGGTGTCGCCGGAGAAGTGGACAGTGATACGGGCGACGACGGGGCAGAAGAAAGGTCAGCGGAGGAACTGGTAGCGGTGAAGGTGGGAAATGGGTGTTGAGATTGCGAGTGCGACGCTGTTGGTGAATGTGAATGGCTAGGGCTGCCAGTACGATACTGTTGTATCCTATCCTGGAACTTGTTCGCCGTGGGAGACGAAGGCGCCGAGGTACTAAACTTGCCGAGCTCCTCGGCCGAGCGGGACCATGGCTTATGTGCAAGGCTTCGCAAGTCGCCAAGGTCTGCCGAAACCTTCTTGTCTGGGGATGAAGGGGAGTTGGCTAGACCATCCGATCTTGACTGTGCGCGTGCGAGGGGAAGGTCATATACAGACCTGGAAATAGAGAAACAGTGGCATTATCGTGACTGCATTTCGTAGACGCATGATAGATACGAACCTGCTAGCACTTTGAGCGGGAGACTGAATGTATGGCTCACTCTGCAGAGACGGGAGGATAGGGCGGAGATCGGTGGGATGAGAAATTTTGGGTTTGCGGACAAAGGAGCTGGTGCTCGACCTCGGTTCAGAAGTTGCAGTGAAGGAAGGTGCACGTTGGCCGGTCTGATTCCTGGTAAACCACTTGGCTGGTTTAGAGAGTAATTGTGAGAAACCAGAGGGAGAAGACGCGCGAGGAAATGTCGTGGTGGACGTTGCACCGATGGATGAAGGATCGTGTGGACTCAGGGAGTGGGGTTGCGAGGGATTGCGACGCGAACGCATTATGGGGCAGGATACCGGAGTGTCGTGTATATCGTGTATATGGAAGGTTTATGCGCGAGGAAAGAGAGTGGGCGTGGGTCACAAGTCACTTAAATGTGGATGGAGAGGAGTGAGTATAATGGATCCATCGAAAAGAGACGCGGACAGACGCGCGGACGGCAGCGAAGTAGCAGCCACGAAAAATCGAATGGAAGACTGTCAGGTCAGCGAAGGATCCGTGACGAAGAGGGATAAATACACACGGAAATGCACCGATTTTGACGTCGGGCACAGGTTGCCAACTTGTGCGTGCCCTGGTTGTGACGAGAAGCGAGGGCCCGCAACCGGGCTGGAAGGGATCCGGTGCCGTAATGAGAGCGACGAAAGAGAATTTGTGTCGTCAATGAATATATGAACGAGGGAAAGGATGACGAGGTGGATTGGAGAGAGGGGTAAAAGGCAAGGGCAAGGCGGAGGTATTTTTTTTTTCTTTTCAGATTATGGACGAGATGATTTCTTTTGCGATTTCATCGAATTTTTGAGACGGCATCGTGAGATGGGAATATTTTCCACATTTGGACACAATCAGGCGACCTTTTTCTATTCATTTCGCTGACTTCGAATCTTCCCAATGACGTAAGCACTTTCGTCTCCCCCCTGATTCCTGATTTGCATTTACTTTACAGCACTCTGTACTGCAAGTCCCTCCCAACTTCCGAGGTGATTCCGACCAGTGAAATTTTGCGACGGCATTGCCGGATTGTCCATCCACAAGGTAGGACCCGGGGGAGACCCGACTCCGTACTTGATCCTGCAAGTGGTTCCACTTGAATGAATGTCATCCGATCTCTTCCCGCCACCATTTGTCCACTTTTGTATACTTCCAGGATCGAGTATCTAATTCTAATTACGTCGAGAAATCCACCACCTCTTCTTTCCACCCCTGTAGAGTACGGTCGATACTTGTTCTCTTTCTCCATGTACTTTCATTCGTAGAGTGGAGCGTTTCACTGATGTTGATGAGCAAGGCCAGCCAGCTGCGGTCCTTTATTCCTATTTCGGTTGGCTAGGGACAACCTAAAATACCTCAATGGGGGTACGCACGTACCAAAGGCAGGCATATATTGTACAGGAATAGTAAAGTCCCGCCCATTCTCTTCCGTACGCCACAAACGTTACACGTCGTCACCCTTCGAAGGCTTCAATCGCTGCAAATTGGGAACGCAAGCAATCCGAGAACCGCAGGACATATCTCGGTTTACTACTACGATTATGGTTCGTTCTCGACCGACTTGAGGAGGGAGAAGTGCGGGCCATCTTGATCACTGCATGCAAGAGATTTAGTCGCCTCTACCAGCACCAGGGCTCCGGTCCCGGTCCCGAGAAGTTCAAGTCTCAACTCGAACAAGCAAAGTACCGACACTACAGTCGTAGTAGCATCCCCGCCATCACCGTCCCAGTATTCAGAAGCTGCAAAATGGTTATCACTTGATTACGTGGCACTTGGCCCTAAACGGCCTAAACCTCCGCGATAGCTCGCGCAAATTGCCGTTTCTTTCTCACGTCTGTCCTGGATGTCAGGCGTGCCTGCACCCACTCATGGTGTCATACATCCTTGTTACTTTCGTTTTCTCTACTTATCATTGACTATTGGAGCGAGGATTTTGTTCAAAAAGAGCAAGACTGGTGGGTCCATGGTCTCGTATCTTGCCATCCCCTAATAATATTATTGCAGATGATAGTGTATAGAGGAGCAACGGGGATCAAAAGGGCGACCCAAACGCGGAGCCATTATGACAGGTTGCAATTTGACAATGCCTGTCATCGCCTAACAGTACTGTACAGTATGAGAACCGGACTCTGCATTTGTTCAGTCACTTCCAATGCAAGCCTAGACTTCACTCATTATACCCACTCGCCATCTTTATTTCGTATTTCTCCTTCACCCCCGTCTTTTATCGTGTTATCAAAGTCCTGTCCACCGTACTGGCCGGGTAATGTATCTCCCACCTCTTCGCTTTTCCTGATTTTCCCAAGCACGTCCGCTCATGCCTTCCGTCGCGAAGGCTATATGCTTCTTCCGTTATCTACGACGTGTGAAGACTTTCTCATTCGTTCTCACAGACGTTCGCACGGGTATGGGTGGCCTTGGTTAACGTTTGATCGGGAGGTTTCCGGTCAATCGCGACTCGGAGTAAACCTGGTCATGCTTTTTATCCAGTGCGGAGTTCTGATTTGCCTCCCCAATGTTCTGAGTCCACCCAGTCTCAGTCATGTCGATGGTTATTCATACATGCAGGAACCTCGGTGGTTTTCCGCCGAAATTTACAACGACGCTTAACCTCACAGGGCCAGCTAGATTGGACAACGATGACAGCGTCAAAATAGGTTGAAACTCCTGACCGACGACGTAATAGCAACAAAGCATCATTTGTTGTTTCTGTCTCCAAAGGCCACACAGGTTGCAAATCCAATACAAGGCACACCAAAAATTCGTCCCATTGCTCTGCTGAGTACTGTATACAGTACCATCCCACACAAAGGGGTGGCGTATCCCCATCTGGTAAAGTGGCGCCTTTTTCCGTATGGTTCCTGACTACGCTGAGCATTTATCGATCTCAATTTGGAAAAAGCGCTCGGAACGAATCCTTTTC